>OX596285.1:20002814-20165646 GCA_951394225.1 Harpalus rufipes
CTTGCGTTAAGGTGAAATGATACCCCTGCCCGCGAAATTCAAAATGAGTGAATAGGTTTTTCATGTTTTATTTAAAATTGTGTAATGTAATATGATCTCTTCGTATACAATAATAAAAAGGAAACAATTTGTCATGAAAATAAAATAGTTTCAATAATCTTTGTATCTATTTATTCACCCAAAACAATAATTTAAATATTATTTTTAAAATATCTTCAGTTCTAAATGTTGGATTTTAATTAAATTTGCATGAAAAATTTGTAACAGGATAGGGAATAAAATATGTGAAAATAAAAAAAAATGAACTTCGAGAACAATTTTAAAAATACAAAAAACCTACTTTTTTCATACATTTTAATGTGTTTCTTCTATACTAAACGTTAAATTTTGTTTAAACTTTAATATGTTTTGAAGAATTATGTTATACAAATCATATAAAAAAAAATCAAAAATTAAACTTCGAGAACATACTTAAAAAAAATAAAATGTTTAATTTTATTTTTTTTCTCAAGTGTCTGAAGTTCTAATGTTAAATTTTGTTTAGTGTTAGGTACTATACATATTTCTATATGTCTCAGGTAAGTATTTTAAATATTTATCTTTTAATATAGAATATATTCGTAATTTAAACAAATTCGGTAAGTATTTTCATGGAATATAAGGATGTGGCGCTATGAGTAGACCTAGCGGTGAATAGATAAACTATAATGAAATCGGCGGCTCTATATTTCGTCCCGACTTTATACATTGTCTTACATATTGTTCGCAGCATTTATTTTATATTGCGTTTCGTAGTGTAAAATTGTATTTTGTTGTCTATTGTATTCACGTGTGTTATAATAATGGCAAGCGAGCAGCCAAAGTTATTTTGTCGCAAAAAGATCAGCAAACGAGGTTCTAATTTCTTAAAATCGGGGTAAATAAAAACATTTACATGCGGAGATATTTACTTGGTGTACTCGTATATGGGTATATATGGCGCGACCGAATGAGGAATAATTTCGTGTATGAAGAATAGGCTCGTATGTGTTTACTTCGCGGCGTAACAGCTAGAGGCGAACGACAAATTGTCTAAGAGCGCCAGGCGCTTGTATCTTGCAAAAAAAAAATTTGGACGTTAGGAAAGTAAAAAGATCCTTTCGCATATGCCATGAGTTATTAAAA
This sequence comes from Harpalus rufipes, assembly GCA_951394225.1. NCBI lineage: Eukaryota > Metazoa > Arthropoda > Insecta > Coleoptera > Carabidae > Harpalus > Harpalus rufipes. The sequence goes on from OX596285.1 coordinate 20,003,979, forward strand.
ATTCAGCATCGGTTGACCGGCGCTTGTACGTATTTAGTAGAATGCTCAGTGCTACGAAAAGCGTCAAAAAATAAGTTTTGTGGGAGAGTCGGTGTAACAAGCTGGAATTTTCACACATGAAAGTTAATGACCTAACAAACCAAAATTTCGAATTTGTTAAACTTGAAGCCTGGCAAAAGGGCACTACAATCAAAATTTGAGGTAGAGATAAAATGATAAAGAGAACATAATATTTTTTTTTCAAATTAAAAAAATATCAACTTTCGTGGGTGATCTATTTTTAATTATTTAATACGAGATACATTGAGGCTTACGAGCTTGAGAAATTTGAATGAAAGAATGATGGAAAAAATCAACCCAAATTAACCAATTTTTATGTTTACACCAGATTATCTCAAAAACTAAACCGTAAATCAAAAGAATAGTATTCTTTATAAAAGCTTCTTTGGTCTTCTGAGGACATAGTGGTGTATTTTTTATAATATTTCAAGGTATAGCAATCGAATTATGTTATGATATATAAAATAATACGTTTTCTTATAATTTTACGTTGGTCGAGCGTCAAACGTTCCCACCAATGATCTCATAACTCTACACTACGCATCTTGGCTTGAAACACTGTTATGAACATGTGAGTGAGAAGGAGAATACATAAGACTGCGTGTATGACTGCGAGGGTAATTTCCCCCCCCCCTTCCCCTGTCGCATGACCTAGGGACATATATTCAAGCGAGTAATAAGTTTTATGCTGAATATTATTAGATATTTTAAATTTTTTTGACATATAGGTATTAAGTAAAATTATGCTTTACCATTTATAATATATTTATTTCATTCAATTAGAAAATAAAATACAGACGAAAACTAGAAAAACGAATTTGTATATAAAACAAGTAAAGCTTACACATTAATTTTTGTACATAACTAATTATAATTAGGTACTAAATATTATTACTTATTTCTATCATAAAAAAACAATAATGAAAGTTACAAATAAAAACTTAGAAAAACATTTTATTGAACGAGTAAGGAATATACAATGAAAATATTAACTAGTAAACTTAAAAATGAGTAGTCGCCGCACAATACCTTCCGTCAATCCTGTGTATTATATACAAATTCCATACATAAATTTTCTTGCAAGATTCTAAATTTCCAGTAATATTATTTCATGCAAATCGCACTCGACACTGACATCTTACCTAGAGGTGACGGAAGGTAAAAAAATTACAAACTGTATAAAACGCAAAATATAAAAACTACAAGTAATAAACGAACTAAATTTAAATGAACTAAGAAAAAAACAATTACAGGCCTGTAACTAAAATTTGATGAGTAAATTTTTGCCTTATTCTTATTTTAGCCTCATGTGGTGTAGTCTGATTTTGAAAAATAATTGCAAAATTTAATTTATAATTTGCAGTAAATGATTATTTAATGAGTCCTGGTCAAGTACATGGTTATTGAGGGTTGGAAAAATAGTCTCTAATATTAATTTCAAAATAACGTTCCTGTAAAATTTGCTGTACCTCTAAAAGTAATTTCTTCGATTTTACATATATTTAATACATATTTCGAAGGCATCGTTAGTCCACTGCGATTTTTTCTATTTATTAATTGAGACACTGAATATCCCTGCCCTAATTTCGCCGAACATTCTGTGCATTGAATTTATTTCTTTAATTTTTTCATAATAAAACCACATATGTAACCTAATACACCATTACAATATGTACTAACATTGGGGATTATGAGGTCTTGTAGACTAAAATTATTATTCGAAATTAAAACGTCTGTATTATTACTGTCATTATTTTATTCATCCTAATAGCTAAGCCGTGAAAAGATATTTTTCCTCCTCTTTTGCACGATTTGTGCACTCAAAGGCACTGCAATACATCACCATTATAAAAATATATTGCAATTGAGAGATAAAAACGGGGGCTTTACTTGGATTCATACTCATACAGCAAAAATAATTAATTTATAAGATCGTTTTACTGGTAACTTTTTACTACAATTTATAGCATAGCACGAAATCAACAAATGAATATTTTAAATAAGGTATAAATAAAAAAAAATATATAGTAATTATTTTTTTGTTAAATATACAGGGTATAACAGAAATAAGTATATTAAATTTAACCAGTGACAGAACTCGTCAAGTGCAACAATATTTCTTAATAACTTTTTTAAATGTAAACTATAACTACGATATTCTCCTTCGTTCTAGTCTGCAAAAATACAATAACAAAAGTATATAGTACAAACAAAAGAATGACTTTTATAATTTAATATTGAATAATTTTATATAAAATTAAATTTTGATAAAATCGTCTCGCCTAAGGACCCAAAAGAAGGCTAGGATCCACTGAGAATTTTCTCATCATCTCGGTGGATTCAGTCCGATCCTGATTTTTATGTATGAAACACTGGAAATTTCGCAGAAAACTACCCGTTCTATACACACTGCACAAGCTCTGCTATAGTAACCCTACCACGTGACATACACTACCTGTCGCTCTCTAATGGTTAAAACACAATCTCTCTCTCTACGGCGCATCTACAGAACAGTTACGAGATCATTGGTTTCCAGTACAGCGTTATATTCTATCTCTTACAGTCTTCATAGCTTCGTCTCCGTCTCTCACATTCTCGTGCACGACGAATGTGTGATTGTATGCTTCACGATTTCAATTACTCAATTACGCGCTTTTGGGGGTATATTTTCTCTTGTAGCTTGTTGTTTGTAACTAAATAAATAATAGTATACTCTACAACTACAACAAGTATTGGAATAAGCCATTCCAAACATGTTGCAGAGTACTTTTTCCAACAAAATTTAGAAATGATACGAAAAATGTAGCTTACTTACGAGAATAATATTTTTTTTTAGGAAACAAACAATATTAATTTAAACATGTCATAAATTGCTTATTACACAATTCAGGGAGCACAGACAACATTCGAATACATTTATATTGACTTGGTCAAATCACGTTTTATACATCTTACGAATAGTCAAAATTCGAATTATTTTACATTGACTTATTCATGTCACAACTTATGCAATTTTCAACACTGCAAAGCTCGAAAAATATTACCTCTTCTTATTCAAATCTCGAATTTTTTTATCCTGTGTAATGCAAGTCTCAACCAGTGCAAATCTCTACCACGCTGAAGTTGGTGCGCTTTAAAGAACAATGTCCGTTCACCATTGCTCAATTCCAATGTTGTTAGTAACTTTTGTTTTAAGTGGTATTTAAATTATTTATAACATTTCAAACAATCTTGAAAAATCATAACACAAATAAAACTAATAAATTTAAATACATTAATGTTAAAAATAATATTTTCTTCATTATATAAAATGTTATACATATTTTAAGCTGGAACATGTATTTTGAATGAAAATGCTTTGGTACAGAATATTTGTTATATTTTATTTTAGGATCAATATAACAATTCATTTATATTACATCAATGTTAAGGTAAATAAGTAGTTATAAATGTTTCATTTTAGAATTTATAAACAGGAATAAACTCATAACATAGGAAAAGTAAAATTAACTAATACAGTAGAATGGGTGGTATTGTTGAAAACAAATGTTAAATTTATAACATTTAATATGATTTTACAGTGCTATATGTACACACTAAAAGCAATTATTAAGATAAATTACGTTTATAACCTTAAAAACAAAATAATCTGGTTTGATTAAAAGATAAATATTACGAAAATGATTAAATGTTTCAGGTCGGTCATCTTTGTTGGATATAATTGTTTAAATGCCATTAAACACGAAAAAAAATATGTTGGAAATTGCACGAAACATTGGGATATGGATATGTACAGTGGAATCTTATTGGATATCTTCATCTATTTCAAAAGTACAGAAGAACGTGTGTTGAAAAGCTAGTATGGCAATTCTTTATCTTCTCTTCTTTTTTATCATACCAAATGTTAGTTTTATACCATTAGTGATAATCCGAAAGTCTATACAGAAGATGAATACTGGATTGAACAGCTAAAACTTATGCATATATTAACTCAACACAACTATGTATTTAAAACAATAATACGACTATAAATGAAGTGTTATTTCTATATTTGTTATATAATATAATGTAAATGTAAAAAGGGGGAGTAGCAGCAAAAACATAGATATTTCAAAATATGGTAAGCTAATTGTTTATCTTTAGAATGAATTCAGAACCCACAAACTGAAAAAAGGCAAAAGTCCTTAAAAAAGAACATATAGAGCATTTTATGAAGGAGGCACTCAATGAAGAATAGTTGATGAAAGTAATAGTTCTCTATTATTATGTGATTTAGTACTTATTTAGAATCTTTATTGGTTACACTAATAATGGAAGTGGCTGGCCGATGTAACGAGTTGACGAAGCTAAACATTGATCACTGAGGATTTTATATAGATCATATCTGTATGTTTCTATACCAGATGCGGAGATAAATGTTTCTCGCAGTTTGATTATTATTATAGAAGAAGGATTCTCTGTAAAGTTGTTAATATCTGCAGGAAGTACATGTTTTTATGCTCTATCCGTAATATTCATCACGGGAGATTGTAATTCACATTATTGAGAATACCGACGAAGATTGCTTCTTTTTTTAATTACCGGATGTAGAGTCCTACACTGGTCACAGTATAAAACGTTCTTTGGCAATTTTATTGGAAAATGCGGGTGATAATATTAAGACCATCAGACGCTACGGTGGATGGGATGGAAATCGTCCACTGTCACGGAAGGCTATATTGATAGAATCCGTATTAAATAAAATGAATGTTGCAAAGAGTATCCAAGGGAGAGTTTTTAGAATAAAGAAGAAATCCACTTTTGCTTTTGTTGATAATCCATCTCAAAGTATTTTTTGCGTGAATCTCGATAAACCGAAGAATGTTGCAACATAAGTGTAATTAAAATTGGCAAAGTTGAATTTGATGAAGTGAGTAAGATTATGGGGTGTATTCTGTATCATATCATGTTAATTTTAACATCCTGGTTTTTTTTTACCAATAACGCTAGAAGACACAGAATATAAAATTAAAATGATAAGTAATAAATTACGTTCTTTTGCTTATAAATTTTAATAGGCTGTTAAAATTAATATTAGCATATAGTCCATTCGCTGAGACGAGAGAATGTGGAACCAATTCTTGAACAGACAAATTCTATTGATCAAAAAAGGATAATTTTGGAGCCGAACCAATAAAATGACTTGTTTCTGTTTAAGAATTAGTTCTACATTCTCTCGTCTCGGCGAATGGGGTATAGTAGGATACAGAATACACCCCAATGTCTATTAATATCAATGTTAATGTAAATATTAATGTGATTTAATAAATTCATGCAAAAAATTATTTATTTGAATTTCCCTGACAGAATGGAGTACATGTTATTTCAGTTTTCTCTGAACATTGTTTGCTATTTTGACAAGTTATGCTCTGTTCCATTTAACGCATTCAACAGATGGCGTTCGCATCAGCGCCAGTTTTAAGTAGCTGAAATTACATTGGTAAACTTGTCTCTCATCCAATCAGAGAAGTCAAAACTATGCCTTATTCTCTGCAATGCTGAATGCGTAAGATGGAACAAGGTATAGTAAATGTGCAAATGCCTAGGTTCGCTAACCTTGTTTTATATATAAGTGCTATAATGTAGTTATTACTGATGCAAGTAATATAAAGAGGGAAAATGACAGTTATCAATATAACAATATACATCGGGTGAACATGCGAAACCGTGACATAAGCGTGAAGACATTTTTTTTCAAATATCTGTCCCGTAAAACTTTATGGATTAGTTTATACATAGATATTTAGAGCAGGGGCACAGACCAAAAAAAAAAACACTGAGCAGGGGTCACCATCCTTTTTGCGAAACGGATAGCATACGAAATTTTAAAATACATATATGGCGGGCCAAATATTAATTCTTATTGGAAACCCTATTATTGGATAATAAATTTAAAGAAACTCAAATTATACTTACATTTCTTTCGCATAATATGTATGTATATGTAGTAGTACCTACAAATTTAAAATAATAGTTTAAAGATTTTAAATACGATGTTCCACTTTGTAAAAAGTTTTCGAGATGGAAGATCAGTAATTCACGTTCGATATCTTCGATGTTTCATCTTTAAGCTCGTATCTTTGTATGTGTACGTATACTTCATTTCACGTAAAAAATAGCGTTAGTTTAAATAGGGATATAAATTCTGCCATTTGATTAGTTAGAATGCAAACAAAAATGAAAAAAAATCACTTGTTAATTGTCAATTATCAAATAAAATCTACAGAATTAAGTGATGTTTAACCATGTTTTGTTATAATTTTTAATATTCAGGTCTTGTACATTTTTACAGATATTTTTTTTTATTAATGACAGTAAAAACGGTCGGTTCTCCAGCGACATACGAGTATACCATTTTCTTCCGTGAAATGAAGTATAATAGGTACCAAAAATTAATATTGTAATCTGAGTGAAATTATTCAATAATGCATAAATTTGAATCAAATTTTCGTTTTTAAATAGTACGACTACGAGTAACTTCAACACATTAGCTTGAAGATTAAGGGATTCTAATTGTAAATTCTCTTCAGTATCGTTGATGACAACTTCGAACAAATTTTGAAAAAAACTGAAATATTTCTGAATTATTTTTAAAATCATTACATCGGCCGGCAGACATAGTCTTTAATACAGTTTATCACAGCACGGAAAATGACAAAAATTCTTTTCAACACATTGGCTGGTAGCATGAAAAACTAATGGGGTGATTAGCGAGCAGTTGACTCGCAGTGTTTTATCTCTGTCAATCGTTCATGGATCATTTTGGAGAAAAATACTTCAAGTAAAAGATGCGTACAATTATTTTTTCTGTAACTGTTATTTGAAATATTATTCTCTAAAACAGCGGTTCACAATTTTTTACGATTATGGAACTCTTAAGAAACCGTCTGCATTTAGCGGAACCCTAACTATCCTACATTTTTATTGGCCATTGTGACCCCAAAATTAGAAATGTAAACGATATATTGGCGAAATTGTTTTCTAGTCGATAAATCGGAATTGACGATATTTGTTTGCCGATCCACCAAAACATTTCGAATATGCGCGTTCGACCAACCAACCATTCAGTACCTGACCCCTGATTTCCACAAATAAGTCGAGAGATATATGAAAGTCCTTAATATTAGAAGAGAAGCGGATCCGTTGGTTTTCTGGCGCGATGCAGTCCTTTACCAAAATTTTAAAAAAGCGGCGCTAAAGTACTACAGTTTTCAGATGAGTTATATGGAATTCCAGTGGCTCTTTTCAGCAGCAGGTCTCATTCAGACAGACTTGCATACTTGCAAAATCATTCGTATGCTAGCAAAATATAAGCAAAATTGTGTTTCCAAAGTAATTTTGGTTTCGCAAAAAAATTATAGGCATTAAGCTTTTATTTTAATTTAAAGATGTAGTAAAAATGGATTTAGTATGCGATTATTTAAAAAAAAAAACGTTAAGTAAAGGGTCAAATCAAATAATAAGTTAAAAACAGATATTTGGTAATTAAGCTACGCTCAGTTCTTGAAATAACGCACATTTATAGCCGTATTATGACCGAAAACTGTGCATTACAGGTCTGAAAATATGTAAATAATCAAAAAAAAAGTAAATTTATATATAATCTTTACCTCTCGCTAAGAGAGGTATTGCATTCATGCTAAAAATCGCATATCCAAATTTTATTGAATAAGCACGTTTTAAGGTCCCTACAATCTGATTTTAACATTTTTACGATGATGTGCGTGTGTGTGAGGATGTTGGAAGGAACATAAGGTACATAATTACTAGTATCTCAAAAGGATTATAAAAAAAAGCTGAAATATTTGTGATTTTTAAAATCATTAAATTGACCTGCAAAATATAATATAATATTTTGAATATGATCTTCAATAAAGAAATTGTAACTCGATAAAGTTTTCAACAAATTATTACTGCGTATTTCGAAGATGCATTAACAATTAGTCTTGTAATTCTTATAGTTCTCAAGCTCTTAAATAGTGATCACTGCAAATATATACAAATAATTAATGTTTACAGGGAGTTTGTATCGTATGCCAGGTTGCACACACGCGTGTGCACCGTGCGGATACAAATGTTTATGTCGGGCCTGCAGCAACGAATTTATGGCACGTCAAACAATGACATGCCGAACCTGCAGAGCTGAAGTTTTGTTTTAATGGAGGTTTTTAATTTTTTTTATTTCCGTTCTTGTAGTTTATTATATTTTTTAGTTTTTAATTTTCTTTTTTAGTTTACTAGAATTGTTGTTTATTTTTTTAATTTTATTTTTTAGTTTATTAGAATTTTTTACTTTCTTTTTTACTTTATAAGAATTTTTCCTTTTTTTTAAGTTATAAGAATATGATGAAATAAAAGAGGCAATAAAAGCGCTGAAAAACAACAAAGCCCCTGGAATAGACGAGATCCCTTCCGAAGTATACAAACTAGGTGGCGAACACCTAAAAAAATATATTCATACACTGATAATAAAGATATGGAAGGAAGAAAAAATCCCCAACGACTGGAAGAAAAGCTTAATCTGTCCAATACATAAAAAAGGGGATAAACTGGCATGTGAAAATTATCGTGGAATATCCCTCTTATGTACTGCATATAAAATATTAACATGCATAATAAACAAACGCATCCAGCCCTACTCAGAAAAACTTATCGGTCGGATTTAGACGTGGACGATCCACGATTGACCAGCTATTTACTGTAAAACAAATATTAGGAAAAGCATGGGAACATAATCGAGACATATACAATATATTTGTAGATTTTAAATAAGCCTATGATTCAATAGATAGAATAAAATATATGAAATACTACACATACTGAAGATTCCCCCTAAACTAATACGAATGATTAAGGTAACCATGGAGGACACGGTAGCGGTGGTGAGCGTACAAAACACACTTACAGAGGAATTTAAAATTTTGCGTGGACTGAAGCAAGGAGATGGGCTGGCCCCAACACTCTTCAATCTAATGCTCGAATATGTAATAAGACAAATGAACATTGGCAGATTAAACCTGCTAACGGTTAAAGCAATACAACTAGTCGCATATGCAGATGACATCAACATCATGAGCCGCGAGGCTCAACAAACATACTCAGAACTCAAAAGACATGCAAAGGAAATAGGCTTCCGCAAAATTCACCAAGAGTAAAAAAGTAACCTTCTGAAGATGATTTTGAGTTTGAATTAAATTGTATATTACAAGGAATCACAAAAGCCATGCAAATTCCAAGTTTGATCGCTCTTGTTTTATTAGAAATGGCTAGTCCGCAAAACACACCAGGAGTAAAGTAATCTCTGCGGAGGTGATCTCGATCATCTTCCTGTTTTGTATACCACAGTTATTCAAAAGTAACTAGTATGTTGTGATTTAATACTATAGAACCAATAATTATGACCAGTCCGCTTTTTTTGTGGTCCGCAAAATAGAACTTCCCCATATCCATGATGTATTATAGTATTTTAATATAATAAAATTCTCCATACTTAACTGTTCTCGTTGTTAATTTAGTAATTTAAATTTAATTATTAAATAAGATCGATATGATCTAAACCTATGTAGGTTTATTTTGACTGTGACATTACTTTCTGTCAAAACCATATGATCATGTGTTACTCGTTATTCTCTTCATTTCGTATATCCTAAAATAAATATGTTAAAATCCCAAAACCAACAAAATCATGTAAATAGATATTATAAACAAAAATTAATATTTTTTTATTCATTTACCTCTTTTTTATAAACAAGGTTTGAGTTTTCTTTTAGCTCATCACAGCAGAACTTATTTTACTTTAATTTGGTTTGTACAATAATATACTTTGATATTTATTTTATTTATTGACTTATAATAAGGTAAAATTTACAATAATTTATTTAACTAACCTATATATTATTTTATGTAGTCAGAAATATCGTTAGTGTTAAATAAAAATCATTAATATGAAACTATAGTGAATTTTTATAAAACCGGACCTGAGTTTCACTAAATACATGTTTTAAACAAAAGAGTTACTATATGATTATTTCATTAACATTTGTGTCAACTTGGTGCGTTTCACAATCCCCGGTTAGAATTTTAACTGTAAGTTAAATAAACAATATTGAATCGGATTATTGACAGCAATTATTAATTTGTCATTTGACGGGTTTCATTTCGTTTCAACTGTTTTTTTAACTGGCAGTAAAAATTTTAACCAGAGATTGTTTGTGCCATATTGCATTTTAGGAAAAGAGGAGCAGCTGTGGAAAAAATGGATAGGATTTTCAGTCTGTTCTTGCCAGTATAATACATTTCGTCAATTCCATTTTATTTTACATTAATATCGTATATATGCATAATATTAATAACACAAATAAATTTTAAACAACTCAGTTTTATTACAATATGAACTATGTTGATTTGTAATCCACGTACACATAATTTAGTGCATGATAAGGTAACATACAATAATCGGTACATTCTTGTTCTTTTAATATACTAGTATAAGTAATTTGTTTATTTATTTTCATAAAAAAGTAAATCATTTATTATTATACAGGGAGATGTAAAGATTGGACAATCGTATAATGTGTCTGTATTACTGCTTATGGTAGGTACATGTTTCATAAACCAGCTATAATTATCAAATAATTAATATATTTATTTTATTTTAAAGGTGATTTTATTTTTCCCATACATTTCATTTTATCTTCATAAATGTTTCACATTTAGCCCTTCCATGGCCTTTCTATAATTATATTATAAAATGTTTATTGTTTTTATATACCTTCAATTAAATAGTTTTAATATTAGATTAATATTATTAACGAAGAAATATGTGCTAAATTTCTATCAAAAATATGCACACACAAAAAAAAATCTGATGTGGCCAGCACATAACCTCTCGCCGTATATTTTACCTGGCTGTATGCATAAAGCAAAGAATATTTTTATAAATACAAATAATATATTCATATAAATCTATGACGTATAAACTTCTTTATTATTCAATAATAGCATGTCTCAACATAAAGATATTTTACCATAAATTATGTTACAATAAATTACAAAGTAGAGTTTACCATATATAAATATTAGGCTGGTAACAGCAATTTTCAATTCGAACAACCTTGTTTACTTTCTCTTCATATTCTTCTAGTAAAAACATTAATTTTGGGCGGTCTAAAATGTATATATGGATTATGCATCTATTCTTACATATCTTCTTTTACATTTTATTTTTTCATACTTGTTATATCTAAATAACACTAATTCCCTTTAATAAAGTGACGGATAGATTGCACTCCGATTATTCTTATATCGATGTGTAATTTTGTCAATATTTACAACTTACTTGAGAAGAATTTGCTTTTTCACAATTCAAAGTTACTCTAGTCTACAGTGCTGGTGTACATTGTCCCATAATGTTTGAAACAAATTTAAGTCCTTCAACCTAGACTTGTCATCTCCATAATAGTCACAGATCAAGAATTAAGGGATTCTCCAAATACATTTTTCTTTCATTACTCATTATTTCTGACACTGACATTTATCTGTCAGTTACAAATAATTTAAATTTGCAACTATTTTTCATGGCATCCTTTCGGTTGTAAAATTAATTACAACATTATTTTATATATTATATTCCTTTTATCTCTAAATCTATAAAATATGTATAAAAATATTTAAATGTATCAGATAGAGAATTTATTTTTCTTTAATATTATCAAAAATTTTCAAAAAATAATATTTAGAAGATTTTTTTTCAAGAATCTTCTACTTCCGGTTGTCCAATTGTTACCAAAACCTTTTCAGATCTTCCCATGAATGTCCGATTGGGAAATACGTTGTTAAACAAATTTTAAGTCTTATAGTTTTTGAGTAACCGTCCTTCCAACATCCCACACACACACATCCACACACACACACACACACACACACACAGACATCATCGTAAAAATGTTAAAATCGGATTGTAGGGACCTTAAAACGTGCTTATTCAATAAAATCTGGATATGCGATTTTTAGCATGAATCCAATACCTCTCTTAGCGAGAGGTAAAAATGGCGAATCAAAGTCATGTGTGCAATGAGTGTAAGGAAATTATAAGTTCTGAAGATGATTTCTTTGTTACCTGTGCCGGCGGTAAATGTCACAAAGAATTCCATATTCACTGTGCTTCTGTTAAAAAAAGTGAGTACAACAGCCTCATAGCTAATCCAAGTTTAAAATGGTTTTGAACTAACTGTCTCAACCTAAGTGGTGCAAGTGCATTAAATGCAAATGAAGAATCTTTTCTCATCATACTTAATAAATATGAAGAAATTTTTAACAAACAGGAAAAAGTAATACAAAATTTAAATAGTGAAATCAAGTCCGTAAAACTAAATATAATTGATATAAACTCAAATCTGTCAATGATAAATACTACTCTATCGGTAAACGTTGACACTCCAGAAAATGATAAAACACAAGTTAAATCTAATTTACCGGCAAATGTTGTAAATAAAAATATAAATAATCTTGCGACAGATGTCGATACCCATCCAACTCAACAACCAAATAAACATGTAGTGGCGCGCGAGAATTTCGCTTCAAAGCTACGAAAAAAGTCTGCATCAAAACCGGAGACCACGGCATCCGCTGAAGAAATCTCTTTAAAAAATAATTCAAGTGCTTCAGTTCCCAGTGCACCTAAAAATAATGAAAAACCTTTTACAATCGTAGAAAACCGAAGAAAAAAATCTGTTGTGGCCAGCACAATACCTCTCGCCACTTCCTTTTTTTGGTTAAGTATAGGGCGCGAACAGTCATGTTACATTGTTGGTCTTGACAAGCAGATGTGGGGGCCCGTTTCAGAATGATAATTAGTAATTATGTACATAAATGTCAGAATTTTTCATTAAAAATTTCAGGATTTTCTAAATTCACGTAGTTAATTTGTCACCAGGAGTGTGGAATTGACTTGTCGAGGAAAATAAATCACATGAAATTGGAAAATCACTAAATTTAGAATGAGAAATTATGATATATGACATCTATATACATAATTACTAGCTATAATTCTGACATTGGCCCCCATATCTGCTTGTCAAGGCCAAAAAGTCACATAACTACTCGCGCCTTAATGTATTTAACATTTCTTGTATACTTACACTCTACACCAAAAATTCTACTTATATCTATTCCATATATTTAGATTTTTTAAATTTAAATTCATTCTATGAAGAAATTTTTCGTGATGTTTCCAATTCATTGTCGGAAGTAACAGCATATATGAAGGGTATGTGTAATATACCTATAATATTAAATATTAAACTATTAATGCAATAAGAAATAATATAATGTATATACTTCCCAGAAAAAATCTTCAGTAATGTCTCCGGATTTCTGACACTGACATTTTTTGACAATTTAAATCCATGGCATTCTTTCGGCTGTAAGATTTATTACAACAGATTATTTTATATATTATATTTATTTTATCTCTAAATCTATAGAATATATAATAAAATATTTAAATGTATCAGATAGAGAATTTAATTTTCTATAATATTACCACGTAAAATTTTCAAAAAATAATATTTATAAGATTTTTTTTCAAGAATCTTCTACTTCCGGTTGTCCAATTGTTATCAAAACCTTTTCAGATCTTCCCATGAATGTCCGATTGGGAAATACGTTGTTAAACAAATTTTAAGTCTTATAGTTTTTGAGTAACCGTCCTTCCAACATCCCACACACACACATCCACACACACACACACACACACACACACACACACACACACAGACATCATCGTAAAAATGTTAAAATCGGATTGTAGGGACCTTAAAACGTGCTTATTCAATAAAATCTGGATATGCGATTTTTAGCATGAATCCAATACCTCTCTTAGCGAGAGGTAAAAACATAGAAAACAAAACATTGTTTATGGTTCCGGCTCTAATCAATTAAAGAACTCTGAACTAGTTGCAGTTCCCAAATTCGAACATATTTTTGTATGTATCTAGGCTTGCTCCTGCTGTAACGGTTGAACAAATTAAAAATCACCTGAAATCTCTAGAAATTTTAAATCACAATTGTGTAGCTCTAAAGTCAAAGTATAATACTTATGCATCCTTTAAAATCAGTATTCCTCAAGTTCATCACGATAAAATTATAAATCCAGATAACTGGCCTAGTGGTGTACCATTAAATAAATTTTACGTAAAGAAAGTACAGCGTAACAATAATTTTTTAGAGGAGCGCATGTCAAAAATTGTAGTAACTTAATAAATAATACTGCATCAAATAGTGCTAACAAAAATATTTTTAAAATTGTCAATATGAATATTCGGAGTCTTAGAAATAAGAGCCCTGAATTTGAAGTATTCTCACAAGACTATAAACCCCATGTGATCTGCGTTACTGAACATTGGCTGCGCAACAATGAAATAGACAATTACTGTTTTAAAAATTATAATTTAGTAGCAAATTACTGTAGAAATAATTTAAATAGTGGTGGTACAGCCATCTACGTATCAAGCAATGTAACTGCTGAAATTTGTTCGCTAAATCATGAAAATGTAGAACAGCACTTTGAATACTGCTGTATTCAGTGCCACTTAGGAAATAATAACTATACTATTGTAAGTATATATAGAGCCCCTTCAGGTGATATACATCTTTTTTTCGAACTGCTAACACACTTATTGTTCGAAATATGTTCAATCAACTATGTCATTGTATGTGGGGACTTCAATATTGACCCAATAAATAATACTGCAAATTCAAATATGTTATACAACTTGTTTGCCTCTTTTGGGTTAGACTCATGTGTATCTGGTTTTACTAGAATAACAAGTACTTCAAAAACGAAAATAGATTACATTTTTTCTAATATAAATAAAAATCTACTTGTAGGAGAGATTATATATTCATCTCTCTCTGATCATTTAAGCCAGCTTTTAAATGTATCTATTGCCGTTTCTGAGCCTAAAAGATTTATGTTTAAAAGAGTGTTTAGCAAAACAAACAATAACTATTTCTTGTATTTACTTAGTACTGAATCATGGCTAGATGTCGATAATGAGATCAGTGCTAACTCTAAATTTAATGTTTTCCATGACTACTTTTTACATTACTTCAATATAGCCTATCCACTTTTGAAACTTGAAATATCTAATAATAATAAAAGATCTTGGGTCACTGAAAACATTAAAGAAGAATCCAGAAAACTGTATGACTTATGTATGCTATCTAGTACTAATAATTCTGAAGATCTCTCTCGGCTGTACAACATAAAAAGAAAGCAATATCACAATGCCTTAGAGAAGGCCCAGAAAGACTTCAATGATAATATCATACTAAATTCTACAAATAAATCTAGGGCAGTCTGGAATATCATTAAGAGTGAGTCCGGTGGTAATAATAACTCTTTTATTAATAAATTAAAAGACCCTTCAGGTAATGCAACCAATAATTGCAAGGAAATGGCAGAATTACTTTTAAATCACTTTAAAAATGTTACCAATGTAACAAGTGGTAATAATACAAAATCTAATATCCAGCCCATTGATTACCAACCTCATACAATGTATTTAATGCCTACTGATGTGCATGAAGTGTCATCTGCAATTTTGCGTGTAAGTAATAAACCATCTGCTGGCTATGATGAGATACCCTGTTCATTATTGAAAATTGCTAGACCTTTTATAGTACAACCATTATGTGGCATCATAAATGTATCATTTGAAACTGGTGTGTTCCCAGATAAACTCAAAATTGCAAAGATAGTTCCTATTTATAAAAAAAAGGGAGAGAAAGATAATATCGATAATTATCGCCCAATATCAGTTCTTTCCGCATTCAGCAAAATATTTGAAATAATTTATCATTCACGTTTAATGTCCTTCCTTACCAAGCATAATATTTTATCACGGAACCAATATGGCTTCATTCCAAACAAGAATACTACTGATGCAATTTTTGATTGTTTAAATTTTGTATCACACTGTTTAGATAACAAAAAAAATGTGGGTGCTATTTATTTTGACCTAAGTAAAGCTTTTGATACTATAGACCATAATTTACTACTTACGAAATTGTTTAATTTCGGAGTAAGAGGAAATGCATGTGATTGGATTCGCTCCTATTTAAATAACAGAGAACAATATGTATCTCTCCATAGCGATGTAGATGGTTGCACTGAAAGAATAAATTCTGCTAAGTCATTTATAACACGCGGTGTTCCTCAGGGATCAATTCTTGGCCCAATTTTATTTATTTTGTATGTCAATGATCTGCAAAATTATATAAATTGTAACAAATTATGTCAATTTGCAGATGACACATCATGTATTATTACTGCGGATTCTGTGCAAGAATTAAACTTTTTGGCCTCAAGCACTGTTAATGATATGTCAGATTGGTGTACTCGTAACAATTTAGTATTAAATTGCAATAAAACATGTCTCATGATCTTTAGCATACGTAATATAAATTTCAGTCCACTTGTACGAGTAAACAACAAATCTCTACAAACTGCTCCAAGTAATAAATTTCTAGGTCTAACCTTAGCTTCAAATCTAAAATGGGTAAATCATATTGATGATTTACACAAGAAATTGTCTATTGCTTTCTATACAATTTATAAAATTAGAAACATTACCAATACAAACACTCTTAAAATTTATTACTTTGCACATGTTCAAAGTAGAATTAAGTATGGTATAATTTTTTGGGGTAATAGTCCACATGCACTTAAAATTTTTGTACTCCAAAAACGAATAATAAGATGTTTAGCTGGTGTCTCGTCAAAAGCCCATTGTAGACACCTATTTGTTGAACTAGGAATAATGACCGTAGTAAGTCTTTATATTTATGAAGTCATTATTTTTGTCAAAAATAACCTGTCATTGTTCACTTTTAACAAAGATGTGTTCTCCAATATGAAAACCAGACATAATTTTGATTTAAGTATTCCACTCCATAAAACTGCTTTCTTTGCTAATACTGCCTATTACAAAGCTATTCAGTTCTATAACGCTCTACCTTATGATATTAAAATTATGTCTGATTTGAAAGCTTTCAAAATGAAATTGAAAAATTTTCTTTTTTGTAAATGTTTCTACAAAATTGAAGAGTTTGTATCTATGTGAAATGTATATTTTTATGGTTTTTTCCTTTTTTGTGACTATGTCTTTGTACTTTGTACTTTAACAGTCAAATAAATCTTTATTATTATTATTATTATTATAATTTGTGAATAGATAAATTTATTTGGCATATATATAATATGTATTTGATCATTTTTAAATATTGTAACCCCAAATATATTAACATTTTCATTTGTTTGTAATTCAAATATAATTATAAAATCAAATATTACTAAACAGTACCGGAATGAAGCGGTAGTGAACAAACCAGAAATGAATAAATCAATGCTCAACCGTTTCCGAGATTTGAATATTCGAAAAACGCATAAGTCGTTATTTGAATAAGGCGATGTTAATTTTTTTGATTTTTATCCAATACGATGTTTTATAAATTGATATGTGAATAAAGTGATATTTGAATTTTCGTACACTCTGACCCTACCCGATGATTTTTTTTAAATACATGCATATGTATTTATTTATTAAAATTCGTAAATATTTTTTTTTTGAAAACACATGTATGTTATTACATAATATCAGTTTACAGAATGTTTACTTTCAATTATTATTTTGTTTTATACAAATTAATTCTGTATAACTCCATATTAATCATTAATATCATACAATTTATTTTAAGTATAATATATGTATAATTGTATACATATTTATTATTTAAATAATAAATCCAATGTTTAAATGCGAACAAACCGGTAACTAGATTTCATATTTTCATGAAAAAAAAAAGAATACTGAAAATATAGTGTACCTATTAGCACGGGTAATTATTTGCTATAGTACATAAGTAAAGAATTCAGTATTATAGATGGGCAGAGGGGGCTTGCCGCCTCTGTATGCTGCGTGACCCGACGTACGTCTCACTTGTGCAGTCACTTGTGAGCGCTGTACTAGGACTGCACATGTTTGGAACGTATCGCTGAGTATAATGTCATAATTCTTCTCTGAAGGGGGCATGCCCCCTCAAGCAGAATTTGATGTATATTGCGCTGCTGAGCGACACAGCGCTAATTTCAATTTAAATAGTACATTGTTTAATGCTAGCTATAGAATCAAATTGATACTTTTATGATAATTAATTTATAATATATTGACGTAAAATAATCTGAAATAATCTGAGGGGGCACTGCCCCCTCTGCCACCGTGGACGAGCCGCCGCTGATGTAGACATAGCCCATAATCATCGATGTTTGATAGAACTTTGCATTATTCACGGCTCTCGCGAAACGATTTTTTTACTATAATCTTTGTAATCAAACTATGAATCTGTATTGAGAAAAATAACATTTATTTCGTGTTATTATAATATACATACTTTATAATATTGGCACTTCGTGTAGAAAATATAACTGTAATTGTTTATTTATTAAACAGTAGAACGGTTTATTATTCAAAAAATGTTTTAAGTTCCACATATTTTCCGTAGACATGCCTATACTGTACCTATTATCTAGATTTCAGTTATTTAATCACATCGTATATAATTATCGATGAAGCTATCATTTTTGACATTTGAAAACGTATGTCTATTATTATTCTCATCTAAATAAATTAAAGTACACTACAATATCGACAATGCATACGTTTCGTAGTGACATCTAGTGACAGGTAGCCTAAACTTTTTCATTCGGGTTTTGAATATTCGGGTGTTGAATATTCGGGCGTTGAATGATTCAGTGTATGAATATTCTGGTTTTGAATATTCGGGATTTGAATGATTCTGTGCATGAATATTCTGGTTTTGAATTTTCGGGCGTTGAAGACATTCCCTTCCGAAATCGCTGAAATTATTTCAAAACTACTCGTAAATTCTCTAATTATGTCATTTTGTCAATTGTATTTAAAAAAAAATAATCAAAAAAGTCAGACATTGTATCCATGGTGAAATTTTTCATTACAGTACTCAAAAAAGTCAGGTAAAATTTTATATGACTATTATAGTACTGCAAATATGAACTTTCAATACAAGATAGCCATGAAATTTTTGACGGTTTCACATGTGTATATGTATGAACGCACAATATTGAACGCACCTTCCGCCATTTTGTGTCATGTCTTGGCTATGGTGTCATGTCTGATTTAAGTTAAAAAGCTACACACTGCAAAGAGATAGTAGCAGATAGTAAAACATTGATGGTATTTTTTGAAAGAACGAATATTGGAAAATAAACAAAAAATATGAATATTGTAGACTGTGATCAAAGAAAATTATACAGTTGAAATTGCCAGCAATTTTAATTACTACGAGAGAACACTGAATTGTAAGTATATAGATAAAAATGTGCTTATATTGCATAGTACAATAATTTTTTTATAGGTATGGAAACTCGAAGCGAAGTGCCATTATGAAGAATATCAACAAGCAATGGTGAACTATCTGAAATGTGCACCTTAACGAGCAAATAAATAAAAAAATATATTTTTTCTTATAGAAATAGGATGTATTATTTAATTAATTTGTATTTTTCGGAAATATAACTTTGTTTCATATTTTATTGTAGATATATTGTGCTTTTATAATTTGTAATTAATTTTTTAAATTATACAGTATAAATAAAAATTGAATTAAACTATTTATTTTTCCTACAATTATTTACGTTTTTTACCATAAAAATTACGTCGGAACAAAGTCTTTAAATGACGTCGATACAACGACTTAATATGACGTCGATACAACGACTTAATATGACGTCGATACAACGTCTTAATATGACGTCGAAACAACGTTTGAAAATGACGTCGATATGTCTTAATATGACGTCGAAACAACGTCTTAAAATGACGTCGATACAACGTCTTACAATGACGTCTAAACATCGTCTTAAAATGACGTCGTGCAGCTCAACGCTGAGATGTCTACAGGACGTCTATGTGACGTAAATTAGGACGTCACAGCGACGTCGATTTTAGGTCATTTGTGTTATTTGAGGAGGCATGTGTATGTACATTATATGTGTGTTATTTTTTACTGAATATTTACAAATATTAAGAAAGATTGTAATTGGATGCTGTTATTGAAAAGTTCTACTGTCAGTTATCTGCTCCGACTATTTCCTTCCAGAAAATTTCATAAAATATCTGAATAACGTAACGATTCGCAAAGCGTACCTACTTTATATTTAACAATGGCTAAATATAAAGATAAATGTGAAGCACAAGCGTCATCAACAAAAATAGACTTTCGCCAAACGAAGTGGTAGCAGTGAAGCTAATGCCCAATAGGAAAATGCAGACATACTTTACTCTTTCAAATATACTATTAAACTAAAGAATATGCCAACCGTAGACATAAACGATATAAAAATTATTAAGAAATACTGTATAAAATGAAGATTTGCTCGAAAAAACAGTTACAAAATTTCACTGTCATTGGCGGTATTTCTGAAGGGTTCATGTAATATACCTATAATTTTACATATATAATTAATAATACAATAAGAAATATTATATTGATTCTTGTTATTATATTTCTTATTTCATTTCTTTTCCATAAATTATAAGATACTTATTTTCTAATAATATTAAGAATATTCAAATAGAGAAAATTGTATCATTTAAACTAGACCTGTGCGCCGCCGCCGTCGACATATTTTTCACGCCGCCGCCGCCGGCGTTTCAACTACCGGCGCGCCGCCTATCTGTTGTACGACGCGCCGTCGTTGTTCTCGTCATTATAATATTATAAATGATTATAGTTTCAGTAAATAAATTCATGTTAATCGTAAATATTAATGTACAGAAATATTTTTTCTTGTGATTTCCAAGACTGCTTACTGCTTTTCTGATCTGTCATCTGTACTGTACACAGTGTTCCCAAATCGTAGGCTTTTTACGTATTACCAGGGATTGAGGGATTTTTTTCAATTTTGTGGTAATTTTCTTATATATATAAAATTTGGAAAATATTTAAACCTATACCGTAGTGATTTTAACTGCTGCATATTAAATGTGGGCCCCGATCCACCGTAGCCAGGAACCATCAATAGATGGAGCTATAATTTTTCCAGAGGGGGCTGAAAATTAATAAAAATAGTATAAATTTTTAGTAGTATATATATATATATATATATATATTGGTAAAGGGTACGTTGTCGCCTCCAAAGTAGGACCTCATCTAAAGCCCAAAAATAAAAATTAGGTCGGAGGCGACAACGTAGCTTCCATACTCACAAAAAAAGTTTTTAGTTCCGGTATATACCGCTGGCGTTAGTGTTGCACAAAACATATAAGGGGGGGCACGTTGTCGCCACCGGTTATATAAATCTCATTTTTGTATCATAAACGTTACTTTTCCGCCTTCGCTAAATGACAACGCCGGAGAAGAGGTCATAAGGATGTTTTCATATGATTTCATTTCATATTTGCAAGCTCGCGAAAAAAAGACGTGCAGTGATAGTGTAATCTGGTAATGATGTCATCAAGGACTAAGTTGATGTTAAAACTGTGCAGTAAGTCCTACCAAAAAGCCTTTTACGCCAATAAATTGGACATATGCATATATAATACTACATAATTTAAAATATTTCATAATAACGTCATACGGTGTCTGAATGTTCTTCATAATTCCCATTCGTTTTTAAATTAAAAGGCATTTAAACATTTATTAATTGATAATTTGTAAGGCTTTAATTTAAGGCTATTTTTGTACCGCTTCTAAAGAAAAATCGCAGATCTAGGTTTGTGAATGGGCCAAATCGGCCTAAGATATATAAGGCCCTTTGTCATTACTTTGTTATTTATTAACCGATCGGAACCACATTTAAAAAGTACTTATTGTGACTTATTCCATGTTAAAACATGCTCGAATACCAAATTTAACAACTATATTTTAATTAGAAATTGTCCTTTTGGTCGTTTTTAAAATTTAAAAAATAATATAAAATTTCTCAAGAAACGGCTATTGCCATAAAAGTTTATAGGCGGATTCTAAAGTGAAATTGTAAATGAAATTTCGGGAATGGGCCTTATCGGTCCAAAAATATATGAGGCCCTTTGCCATTTCCCAGTTAATTATAAACCGATTGTGACCAACTTTGCAGCATGTTTATTCAATATGAAACCATGGCCGATTAACAATTTTAATAGCAATATCTTCATTAGAAAGTGCATTAATATTTATTTAAAGCAAAAAGGTCCCACAACTATAACCAAAAAAGGTACATACAGTAAAAACAAAAATAGGTACAAATAATTGGGAACCTTCCCTCAATCCTGTGTATTATGTACAAATTCCATACATAAATTTTCTTGCAAAAGATTCTAAATTTCCAGTAAAATTATTTCATAAACTATGCAAATGGCACTTGACACTGTTATATTCTTCTACTTTAGATTTTCCATTCGTTAGGGGTCGAAATTTTTATATTTTTATTCCACTCATTTCTCTTTTGCGTGTCATCCTCATTCAGGTCCTTTTATTTCAAGTTTTCCGCAATACAGTCCTTTCATCTTATCTTTGGTCTTCTTCTGTTTCTTTTACCTTCTACTACTAAGCTATTCATTCTTCTTTCAATATATTCTACATCTTTCCTTATGACATATTCAAACCAGTGTAATCGTCTCCCTTGGATCTTTCTAGAAACTTGTAATACTCGAGTTATTTCCCTTATTCATTCGTTCCTTATTGTATCTTTCCGTGTCTTCCCCAACATCTATCTCAACATCCTCATCTCTACCACATTCATTATCTTTTCAGTTAGAATTTTCTTAACAAAGTAGTTGTTTCTATGATTATAGCATAGGTAGGCTGATTAATAAAATTTAATTTGTTTATAATTCTTTAACTCTATATCCATTGAATATGAAATATAAAATGCAATCAATTCGTATAGATAATAGAATATTCTTTAATATTTATAATAACATTAAATGTGTAAATAATATTTCATAGTTTGTTTATAAAATAATTTTACTGAAAAAATAGGATCTTTTGCAAGAAAATTTATGTATAGGGCACAAGCAGTCACGTGATTTCAGAATGACAGCTATTAATTATGTCCGTAACTGACAAATGTCAATTATACATTCAAAATTTCATTTTTTGGTATTTTATGATTCCTTTTCTCGGCAACTGAAGTCCACATGCCTAATAACAAATAAACCACATGAAATAAGAAAATCTTGAAATTTTGAATGAAAAATTATGACTTTTGTCTGTTATGGACGTAATTAATAGCTGTCATTTTGACACGGGTCCCCATATTTGCTTGCCAAAGTCAGCAAAGTCACGTCATTGCACGCGCCCTATACATAAATTTTCTTGCAAAAGATCCTATATTTCCAGTAAAAATATTTCATGAACAAACTATGCAAATTTCACTTGACACTGACATCTTCTTTAGTTTTTCCCGTTCTTTAGGGCGATCGCTATTTTTTATTTTCTTCTTCCACTCATTTTTGTTTTGCGTATCGTCCTCATTCAGTTCCTTTTCGCTCAAGTCTTCCGCAATACAGTCCTTCCATCTTATATTTGGTCTTCCTATGTTTCTTTGACCTTCTATTACTAAGCTATTCATTCTTATTCTAATATATTCATTTCTCCTCATGACATGTTCAAACCAATGTAATCTTCTCTCTTATATCTTTCTAGAAACACTAAAGTTATTTCCTATATTCTTTCATTCATTTACTTTTTATTGATACTGACATCTGTCAATTTGAATTACTTGAATATATTAGCAGTTTCCATGGTTAAGTTAGCATAGCTGACTGATTTATGAAATTTATTATCTTTATAATTCTTTAACTCTATATCTGTTGAATATGAAATATAAAATGCAATCAAATCGTATAGAGAATAATATATTCTATAAGTTATAATAATATTTTTCAAGCAAAACTGTTAAAATCTTCAAATGAAGATACTTCCGGTTGACCAATTATAACCAAAATCTAGTCTGCATATGGTTGTAACGAAGGGGAATACGCAAGAATTGTCATTTTTGGAATTCTAGTATTGGAGATATCGCGGCCGAAACCGCGTTCACACACACACACACGAACACACACACACACACACACATACAGACATCATCGGAAAAATAGTAAAATCGTATTGTAAAGACCCTAAAGTGTGTTTTTGCCAAAAATATGATGCAAACTATCAGTCTGTATGTGTATTCATATTAAAAATACATAACGCAGATAAAGAGGTGTCTATGTGACCTCCGATAATGTGGCAACACTGTCGGAGGCAACAACGACTACAAGGTGTACGCATGTATACAGTTTTCGGAGGTCACAGGGTACTTTCTGTGCTTCACATATATGACCCCAGAAAAACTTAAAAATATTTTCCCCTCTCAAGGAATTCGGATTGATTATCATTTCAACACCCCATATACAGAGCTGGGAACTACTTAAAGTAAAAGTACTGGAAGTATTACTGTAAATACATCCAGTATTTACAATACTGTACTTAAAATACTTTTGAAAATTAGTACTTAGTACTGTACTTAAAATACTTTTTTTTCATAAAAAGTACTTCAAATACTTTTTGGTACTTAAAGTATCCAAAAGTAACTTAAGTACTTTAAATACTAAATACTTCACACATGCGCAAGAACAGATTGCGGTGTGTTTTGTGCACTACTGTCAACACTAGTTTGAGCAAGTATTGGTAGTTATTATTAAAGTTTTCGCTATCTACAGTTTTAATCGAATAGTTGAAGACGCAAATAAAGATAAACAAGTAATTTTGACAAACTTATTTACGTGCTCATCAATATTATAGAACTAAATAAGTAAACAATTTTTCTACTCCAAGGCGTGAAGTAGTAGCTACAGACATTAATCACAGTATGTGAAGTGTGACTTTTAATAGAGATGCGTAAAATGCAATGTATTTCTTATGGAGTATATTTTAAAACATTTTATATTCTTTTTTACCTCTCGCTAAGAGAGGTATTGCATTCATGCTAAAAATCGCATATCCAGATTTTATTGAATAAGCACGTTTAAGGTCCCTACAATCCGATTTTAACATTTTTACGATGATGTCTGTGTGTGTGTGTGTGTGTGTGTGTGTGTGTGTGGATGTGTGTGTGTGTGTGTGTATGTGTGTGTGTGGGATGTTGGAAGGACGGTTACTCAAAAACTATAAGACTTAAAATTTGTTTAACAACGTATTTCCCAATCGGACATTCATGGGAAGATCTGAAAAGGTTTTGGTAATAATTGGACAACCGGAAGTAGAAGATTCTTGAAAAAAAATCTTCTAAATATTATTTTTTGAAAATTTTTCGTGGTAATATTAAAGAAAATTAAATTCTCTATCTGATACATTTAAATATTTTATTATATATTCCATAGATTTAGAGATAAAAGAAGTATAATATATAAAATAATCTGTTGTAATAAATTTGACAGCCGAAAGGATGCCATGGAAAATAGTTGACCAGTTGAACTGTTTGTAACTGACAGATAAATGTCAGTGTCAGAAATTCATAGATATTACTAAAGAGTTTTTCTGGGAAGTACATATACATTATATTATTTCTTAATGTATTAGTAGTTAAATATTTAAGATTATAGGTCTATTACATATATCCTTCAAAAATTCAGTCAATCCTGACAATGAATTGGAAACATTTCGAAAAATTAGAAGAGGACAAAATTTCTTCATATAATGAATTTAAAATTAAACAATCTAAATATAAGGAATAGATATATGTAAGTACAATTTTTGGTGTAGAATGTAGGTATACAAGAAATGTTAAATACAATAGGGCGCCTTGACAAGCAGATATGGGGACTCATGTCAGAATGATAGCTAGTAATTATGTATATAGATGTATCATAATTTCTCATTCTAAATTTAGTGATTTTCCAATTCCATATGGTTTATTTTCCTCGACAAGTAAATTCCACACTCCTGGTGACAAATTAACTACGTGTATTTAGAAAATCTTGAAATTCTGAATGAAACATACTGACTAATTATCATTCTGAAACGGGCCCCCACATCTGCTTGTCAAGGCCAACAATGTAACATGACTGTTCGCGCCCTATACTTATGTAACCAAAAAAGGAAGTGGCGAGAGGTATTGTGCTGGCCACAACAGATTTTTTAAATAGGTATATATTTTTAACTACCTTATTGGAGGAGAGTGATATACAAATATGTACCTCCTAAACTCGATAATTTTTCGTCATATTATTTTAACTGATTTCATTAAAAAAATACTTAGTACTGGTACTCTAAGTAGGTAAAAAAATGTACTTAAAGTATTACTTTACTTAGTATTTAAATACTTTTCTTGTGAGTATTTAGTATTTAGTACTTAAACTAGCAGAATCTCGGCCTTCGGCCGAGCTCCTCCTAGGGCTCCGCCGATGGTGTAGCCCACCCAAATTGCCCACGCAACCTGCCCACCCAAACTGCCCACGCAACATGCCCACCCAAATTGCCCACGCAACCTGCCCACCCAAACTGCCCACCCAAATTGCCCACGCAATCTGCCCACCCAAACTGCCCACCCAAACTGCCCACCCAAACTGCCCACGCAACCTGCCCACCCAAATTGCCCACCCAAACGGCCCACGCAACCTGCCCACTCAAACTGCCCACTCAAACTGCCCACGCAAAATGCCCACCCAAACATTTTAAATAATACATACTTGTTCGAATACCAGCCTTTCATTTCATTTACTTGTTTTTGATTTGCCGATAGTGTAGCAGAAGCTCGGCCTTCGGCCGTGCTCCTCCTAGGGCTCCGCCGATAGTGTTTTACAAAATTTTCTAATGATTCTTCAGTCTGTTTCATGCTTCAAACCAAATATATAGACGTTGAATGCTTTGAATTCACATGCGTACCATTATTCTATTTGATTTCTGACATATAACATCTAATTATTAACCTTTCCAAACTCCACTTGTGCTTTAGCATTTAAAAATGACAACCTGAAAAATATGAATATATAAAAATTTCATAATAAAAATAACATTTTTAAATAATACATACTTGTTTGAATACCACCAGCAGCATTTCATTTCATTTATGATTGCATTTAGATTTTAAATGTGTTGTTTTTATTTCAAAAATATTATCATCATGTTTAGAATATTGACAATGTCATCAATCAAATGTGTCATAATAATATTTTCTCGTTGGCGATATTCATCTTAAAAATTTCAAAGAATACTTGAGCTTTGCTTCAGTGAAAAAAACAAAAATCCAAAAATGTACATTAAATAATTTTTTCCACAAAAACTATGCATCCTACAGAAAAAACACATAAGGCTAGGGCACTCGAGCAAAGAATTTCCAACCACTTGTTAAAACTTGTACAAAAATCGCTCTCACAGTTAAAGCTGTAGCCTTGTTCAAATGATGGGCGATCGTCGTGATGAAAGTATAGTGAATCTAACTCTTTAGTATATAGGACTAGCGAAAACTCGGCTACGCCGAGCTTCCCCTAGGTGGATAGTGTTTTATGATTGTTTATATGCATTCCTAAATTATAATAATTTAACATTTATAAAAAGTGCTACCGCCGTTGTCTTTAGCATTTTATGACTGTTTACACGCATTCCTACATTGGAAACGTATATAAGCTATACAAGGTGCTAACGCCGCTGATATCCACTTAAAATCAATACATTTACAATCTTACAGACTGATCAGTTCGTATGAAATAATTTACCTTCATATACTGTTAGATAAATATATTTAGAATTATTAGGATGAGCGTTCATTATAAGGCCAACGTCTTGTCGAATATTTGCCACAGCTACTGGTTCCTCCCAGTTGCTTCGCCATGCTTCCCCTAGGGCTCCGTCGATAGTGTTTTATGATGGTCTACACGTACGTTCTATCTATCCTCTCCTGGTCACGGAACCTGGCTACCCAAACTGCCCACCCAAATTGCCCACGCAACAGGCCCACCCAAATTGCTTACGCAACCTGCCCACCCAAATTGCTTACGCAACCTGCTCACCCAAACAGCCCACCCAAACTGCCCACCCAAATTGCCCACGAAAGATGCCCACCCAAAGTGCCCACGCAACCTGCCCACCCAAACTGCCCACCGAAATTACCCACGCAACATGCCCACCCAAACTGCCCACCCAAATTACCCACGCAACATGCCCACCCAACCTGCCCACCCAAACTGTCCACGCAACCTGCCCATCCAAACTGCCCACGCAATCTGCCACCCAAATTGCCCACGCAACCTGCCCACCCAAACTGCCCACCCAAACTGCCCACTCAACCTGCCAACCCAAACTGCCCACCCAAATTTCTCACGCAACATGTTAATTGTTATTCTGTACAAATACCATAGCTATCGGTATTAATGATAGAAATTAATTTAATTTACATGTATATTTTATTTTTCTATTGATACCACAACCATTGTTGTCAGTTAAAACAGTCTGTGAATAACAATTTGCCCGTATTGACGGGCTATGTTTGGGTTTCAAGTATTCACCCTGTATAAATGTTTTTAAAGTTAATGATGCATTATACTTTTATTATAAATACTGATATTTATATTTTCTATTTATTTATTGTAAAAAGTTTAATCATTATTGTTACATATCGAAGAAACATTTTCTGTAAGTTTTCTAGTCTAGTTGATCTGACGCCCGAGAGCTAATTTTCAGATGACACTTTAAAATAACACTTAATATTTTTGTCATAAATACATATTTTTATATTTTTTATTTATTTGTTGTTCAATGTGTAATCATTATTATAATATACATCGAAGAAAAGACATTTCAAATTTTTCTATGCAATCATGTAAAATTTGACGTTTTATTGAATTTCCCGCGCCCGTACGCCATGGGTTCAAGAGGTGGTACGGTATATCTCGTTGTTACCAGTTTATTATTAGTATAATATATGTAAATTAATTGAAATAAGTTCTGTAAACACTTATTTTAGTTACATTATGATATAATATAAGTGATAAAATGAAAATAGTTTTAAAATAATGTTTTAAACATATCTGGGGATACGCCAAAAATTCCCTAGAATATTCTATTTCCTTACACAAGTTGTTTTAGGAAGAAATTTGTATATGCAAGTTCACAAAACAAATTATTACGTATTGTTTATAAACTATATAATTTATTTCTTCCTATTAAGATAGTTTGAAATTGAATCATTTCTGCCAGAGATGATGTAACGTTTCTTTTATATTTTTCATTGAATATCTACAATAATATGTGTGACTTGTAATGATAATTAATACGTATAATTAAGTTTATAATTTTAATTTCTAACTTTATGAATGGTGTTATGCGAGCAACAGTAAATCTTTGTTTTTTTTTTTTTTTTTAAAGATTGTATTATATATGTGTGTGACAGCGGTAATATTATAATGCATTAACTGATTGGTATTATTTGATTTAAATCTGGAAACTGTAGTACATAACTTTTACACATTTCTACGTGAGAAAACACATAAAATGAGGACTTATGATTTTGACGTCATCGGCGGCGGATCGGCAGCGGACCTCCCTCCACACAATTTAGAAAGGGACAAGAATTTTTTAGAAAGAGCGAGGTGTTATACCATGGCAGAGTCGATCAAATGCTTTCCCTTTTGAACACCTCCTCGTTGATCCCATAATTTGTTATTTAGTCAGCAAAGTTTGGTTAAGTTATTATATGTAGTAATTGTTATTAATGAAACATTGCGGAATCGAATATTTCTGATTCTCACGGAGGGAAAACAAATCCGATTTCATCGATTCAATTTGAAAAAACATGAACTGAATCCATGTAAACACTACAAATTCCACTGTTGAGAGAGACACGGAAAAAATAATGAAATTTCTTTTAGTGTATATCCACGTCTTAATATTATTAAAGTCAT
The DNA here is from genome assembly GCA_951394225.1 of Harpalus rufipes. Taxonomy (NCBI): domain Eukaryota; kingdom Metazoa; phylum Arthropoda; class Insecta; order Coleoptera; family Carabidae; genus Harpalus; species Harpalus rufipes. The sequence goes on from OX596285.1 coordinate 20,034,044, forward strand.
ACATAATTTGTCTCTGGATGTTAAATTATTAAATTTAGTTTTCTTTGGCGTTTTTTGGAAATACCTGTATTTCAACTTTGGCATAACTGTGGGATTTAACAAATCATATAGAACATTAAAATGTTCTACTGATAAGCCGGTGAAATATATAAATTTTACAGCATCATTTTCAAACAAGGATTGTTGTGATCACGTGGGACCAAATATGGATCACGTGATAAACGTCAAACTTCGAGCTAAATCTTGCTCACTACATAACTAATTAATAAATACTTTTTTACACACTAGATGGCGACCAAAATATTTGAATTGTATAAGTCCCCATTGAAATTACCTTTTATATTTTATTTATATATCATTTTACATAAATATCTACAGTACCTTTAGTATTTATAATTGAAACTTTAAATGTTTGATAGTTGAATCACACACTGACAATATATGTGAGGTTAAAGTTTTAATATTTATTAATTACCACTTAGATGGAATAAATATGTATAAAATCCATGTAATTATTCTAAAATTAGCCTAAAAACAACTTTTCACTGTCGTAATCAACACATATTATTGAAATTTCATGTTATGGTCTTGTTTGGAATTCCAACAGATTTCATTTCATAACTTCTTTCGAAAATTGCATTATTTATCCATTTCATTAGGTACATCTAAAATATATGCAGACATTTATAATTTATACGTACGTATAGACTATTGAACACTTAATTTTTGTAATATTAGTATCCTTCAACGCTGTTTATGGAATAATAGTTTCCCGCGCTTTTTCCATTTTAAACTAAGTAAAATGTTTCATTTTATTAATTCTTTTTGAATACTTACTTTCTCATGACGATAGTTCTTTAAATGCTAATAAATCCTATCTTATTTAAAAATATTGATATGTCAAATGTGTCTATATTTAGGAATATATGTGTTTTTATTTAGTTACTTAATTGTAATAACCTAAAAATTAAATTGTAGAATTACAAGAATATTTCCTGTTTAGAATACTTACAACTAATGTAATATATTTTCTCATGTTTATAATTAATTAAAATTATAATAAATCGTTCTAATTTAACTCTATTTTTCAATATTCAAATTAATTATGTCAAATGTGTCGTGACCTTGGCTTCTTATTTTGTTAATTATGTCACATTTGGTAACACTGTCTAAATACATATGTAACGTCAAAATTTTTTATTTTTTAAATACAATGTATTACACCTTCTTTACCTGTGTGAAATAATTGTCCATTCTCATTATTTATGATGTTAAATTTACTTTATTTCAAATATTCTTCATTACATAAATATTTACATTTAAAGTTTCAAATTGACATGTCAAAAGAGCGATTTTCATCTTAAAAATTTCAAAGAATACTTGAGTTTTGTCTCAGTTTTAAAAACAAAAATCCAAAAATACACATTAAATAATTTTTTCCACAAAAACTATGCATCCTACAGAAAAAACACATAAGGCTAGGGCACTCGAGCAAAGAATTTTCTACCATTTGGTAAAAGTTGTACGAAAATCGCACAAACGGTTAAAGCTGTAGCCTTGTTCAAATGATGGGCGATTGTCATGATGAAAGAATAATGAATCTAACCCTTTAGTATATAGGACTAGCGAAAACTCGGCTACGCCGAGCTTCCCCTAGGTGGATAGTGTTTTATGATTGTTTATATGCATTCCTAATTTATAATAGTTGAACATTTATAAAAAGTGCTACCGCCGCTGTCTTCCAGTGTTTTATGACTGTTTACACGCATTCTCATATTGTAAACTTGCATAAGCTATACAAAGTGCTAACGCCGCTGGCCCTACTATGACATCCCTATAATAATAATAATAATACTTACCTAATTAAAGTAATACAGTGTGTAGAACCTTTTGTTACACGTTTTGCTCTTTTTACTTTTTTTTAGTATATTAGATAGTTTATAATTATTGTGAACCCCACTAAATGTTTAAATCGTAGAAATGGGCTATAGTAGGTCGAGGAGAAATTAAATAAACGAAGTAAGAAATTGTGAAAAATTCATGGACCTCGCTGGGATATGAACCCAGAGCCTTCCTATATCTAGTATGCCAGCGAGGTCCATGAATTTTTCACAATTTCTTTCTTCGTTTATTTAATTTCTCCTCGACCTACTATAGCCCATTTCTACGATTTATATATTAGATAGTGATCACTCGACTTCGCCGAGCTCCCGCTAGGTGGACAGTGTTTTCGTCGCATATATACAAGAAAAAAAATTAATTGACAACAAACATACATACATAACATTACATTTCCATTTTCCACTTTCAATTTTCAAGTTTCAACATTCAAATTTTAAATTTCAAATTCCAACTTTCAATTTTCAACTTTCAACTCAACTTTCAACTTTAATGGAGAAAAGATAGATAGCATGTAAAGTACGTATATTTTTTTATTAATAAATGTTGTTGATGTCAGCCGCTGAATATCACTGACTGCCCTGAAAGTAATTGCTAGTCGCATTGCTACCTGTAGCTATCCAACGGAATTAAAAACCGCTGTTGGCTGGTAGCGTACTATCAATTATCAGTTTAAACACAAAATGGCGGCATGTAACTATATCTCAGTCAATAGATTATTTACACACAAAGATATAGATATGTAGTGCGCAGTAGTTTGTTTGCGTATTGGGGAGGCCAAATAAATATGAAACAAAATTTTAAATGGTAGAAATAAAAACGTGATTATATTAAATACATTAACACAAAGCGTTTATGAAGATGAATATTTTATGACAAGAAAATGGGTAATTCGTAATCAAAAACGAGGTTTTATATTCTAAAAATGCCAAATAAATATCACATAAAGTGACAGATAATTGCGTAGTTACCAGTTTGTTATTAAGAAAGTGACAAATAAGTATAAAACCATTGATTTTATTTTTAAATAAATTGTTTTGTCTTTATTAATTATTTCTTTATAATCAAAGCAAAAATAATTTAAGTTTTGTGTTGTTTAAATTTTTTTTTATCGAAAATAAATGCTTGATCTTTTAATTATTTTATTTGACAACATAGTACTTTTCTATCTTTAGTTCATAAAAATTTCACTACGTGACACATTGAAAAATGATGTCACGGTGTAATAAAAATGTACAAGGAACGTTATGAATATGAAAATTTAGTGATATTTGTCTTTGATTTGGCGGAAAATCATGCCAAAATACAAGACGAACATTTGTGAGTTAAATAAAATATCTTTATTTGTCAGATATTAATTTCGCAGAGTTGTTTTTAATCACTAATTGTGACCTTGTTAGGGTTCTGACGACTTATATTTTCACACGGATTTGCCCTTGATTGCTGGTCACCCGAATTGCCTGACTGCTGTGTGGGATGCTAACCATTTGGCGTTGTATTGGGTTGCATAAACAAAGTATAAATCAACAAATCATTAATAAATATATACTTACATTTTCAGTTTAGTATTCTTCATCGATGTCCACGCCTACATACATCAACATAATTTTGAATTTTTGCATTTTTAAAATCGTACTTTTCTCGTTATGCAATCTATAATGTTCATCAGTAAAAACAAAGTCTTACAGCAAGTTTTATTATTAAATAATTGCAACTTAATCTAAAGACTATAACACACACGCTTACATACTGTGCTCATAGGCACAGAGCAGATGATATGATTAAGTAACAATTTGCTTGCGAGAAACTATCACTGCAATTATGCTATGATTGTTCGTACTGCTGCTAACCTGTGAAAAATGATGACACTTTAGCAGTATAATGTTACACTTGACAACACTGTTAAATGGCCACGCTCAGTGATACCAATTTATACTATAGATTCTCGAGCCGAGTAATATTTGTAAATAAATTGAAATAAATTGTTATAAATACGTAATTTTAGTTACATTAAAATGTAATGTAATTTATGACATATAAATAATTTTAAATTCATGTTTTTAACATATCTTGCGGTACCTCAAAAAGTCCCTAGAATTATGTTATTATTTTACATAAGTTGTTTTAAGGTGAAATTAGTATATGCAAGATCACAAAACAAATTATTACGTACTGTTTATAAACAATAAAATTTATTGTTTCCTATTAAGAAAGTTTGAAATTGGAATTTGTACCGTGAACATAGGTAAGTGAAGGTCAGTTATGAAATTTTGACATTGAATAACTTCTGCCAGAGATGATGTAATGTTTGTTTTCTATTTTTCATTGATTGTCTACAATAATATGTGTGACTTGTAATGAGAATTAATACGTGTAATTATGTATGCGTTTATATTTTTAATTTCTAACTTTATGAATGGTGTTATGCGAGCAACAGTAAATGTTTGTGGACTCTTTTTTTTTTTTTTTTTTTTTTAAATGATTGTATTATGTATGTGTGTGTGTGACAGCGGTTATATTATAATGTATTAACTGATTGGTATTATTTGATAACAGCCGTTTACGTAGAATGTCACCCGCCCGATTGGAATCGATAGAAATGTGAAAACCTTTCTTGGCGGCATTTAAATCATTTAAAAAATCGATGAATATGAACATTAAATGTTGTGTTATGTTAATTATGATAAATATAAAAACTTTTCTGTATCAATTCTTATTATTGATTGAATTAATGATTGTATTTTTAAGAATTTCATTGTTGCAATCAACAATAATTCCTTTTCATTATAGCGGTTATATATAATAATATATTAACTGATTCGTATTATATGGTAATAGACTTTTACGTAGACTGTCACCCGATTGGAATAGAAAAATCTGATGTGTAAGAAAGATCTCATGAGAATAATACATGTACCTACCTTATAAAAACAGAGTATAATAAGAAAAATGGCTATAATTTTATAACAAGGAATTATTTGGCACACACACACACTGATATTTATGAGGTTGTTTAAACTTAAATGGAGAAAATAAATATCATATGATTCAAGGCCAAGAGAATGTGTTATTGATATTTATTTAAATTTCGCGCTAATTTTATTTGTATAATGAATACAATTTCTAATATTAAAGTTTCTTTATTTGCAAATGAAATACGTTTCCTAAAAGTATTATTCTTATCCTTTTCGTCTGCTGACTCGACAAGATGACGTATATTTCATCAAGAAATTGTTGATTAATAGTGCACATTTTTATAATCTCTAGACATTTTACACACACAATATTTATCAAATAAATTAAATTATATACATTTATTAATATTACAATATATATATATATATATATATATATATATATATATATATATATATATATATATATATATATATATTTCATTTTAAAACACTCTGTATAAAAGAAATATTTCAAACTTCAAGGCTAAACGCTGCAGTTAAATGTTTTTGCTCAAATGAATGCAAAATTTGTCATATCCTTTGGAATATATTACGTAAATATTGACCAAACTATGGTATTCTATAATAATTCTTGAGTCTGTTGCGTTCTTTAAAACAAATATAACATTTACATTTGAATTGGTTTTATAACCGAACATTATGTAACGTATAATTTGAATAATTTGTTATCCTGTTCTCCATTTTGTGTAAGGGTACAAATCTGTATGCTTCCTAACATTTCAAATCAATTAAATGTTTAAATAGGTTCCTTTCTTGTTTATTATATAGCTATATTCCTATAATTTCACAAATAATTTATAAATATTGAGTATAGGGAAAAGATTTCTCCTAACCTGAAAATAAATGTAAAGTTACAAAAATATATAACATATTGTATACATTCTTTTTGCATACTTACAACTAATTCGCATGACTGTAGTTCAGTAAAATAATAATAAATCCTTCTAATTTCCATTGAAAAATTTATATGTCAAATATGTCGTGACATTGAAAAATTAGTAATATTTAGTTTTTTATTTGGTTACTTGGCAAGACTGTCAAGTATTAGACTGTCATCTTAAAAAAAATCATGCCTTCTCGATTCAAAAAATAAGGTAATTTTTATTGATTTTCTACGTTTCAGGCTACTTCGATCCATTGTTTTAATGTACCAAATTTGAACTTTAATAATTTTTTACGCAAAAACTACGCATCCTACAAAAAATATACACAAGTCGAGGGCACTAAAGACAAAAGTTTCCTACAACCTTGTGCAAATTTCATTAAAATCGGCCCAACGGTTTCGTCTCTACCTGTGTCTAAATTTTTACCGCTTAGCGTGATGAAAGAAAATATATATAGAAAGATCCTGTTATCCTTTTAGTATATTGGATATTTAAATAGTAAAATCTCGTTTTATAGCGTAAATGAGTGATAAAAAAAATTAGATAATCGTTTTACGTTCATTTTTGGAAAAAATTAGCCTGATTTGATGTATAATAATGGCATATTACTAAATATTTTGAAGAATTTAATATGTATTCATAAAACCAATATGGCCGCGCACCTGGTTAATCTGAGGTTTCGGGTTCGATCCCAACAGGGAACAATATTTTTTTTTTTTTTTTTTTTAAATGATTGTATTATGTATGTGTGTGTGTGACAGCGGTTATATTATAATGTATTAACTGATTGGTATTATTTGATAACAGCCGTTTACGTAGAATGTCACCCGCCCGATTGGAATCGATAGAAATGTGAAAACCTTTCTTGGCGGCATTTAAATCATTTAAAAAATCGATGAATATGAACATTAAATGTTGTGTTATGTTAATTATGATAAATATAAAAACTTTTCTGTATCAATTCTTATTATTGATTGAATTAATGATTGTATTTTTAAGAATTTCATTGTTGCAATCAACAATAATTCCTTTTCATTATAGCGGTTATATATAATAATATATTAACTGATTCGTATTATATGGTAATAGACTTTTACGTAGACTGTCACCCGATTGGAATAAAAAAATCTGATGTGTAAGAAAGATCTCATGAGAATAATACATGTACCTACCTTATAAAAACAGAGTATAATAAGAAAAATGGCTATAATTTTATAACAAGGAATTATTTGGCACACACACACACTGATATTTATGAGGTTGTTTAAACTTAAATGGAGAAAATAAATATCATATGATTCAAGGCCAAGAGAATGTGTTATTGATATTTATTTAAATTTCGCGCTAATTTTATTTGTATAATGAATACAATTTCTAATATTAAAGTTTCTTTATTTGCAAATGAAATACGTTTCCTAAAAGTATTATTCTTATCCTTTTTGTCTGCTGACTCGACAAGATGACGTATATTTCATCAAGAAATTGTTGATTAATAGTGCACATTTTTATAATCTCTAGACATTTTACACACACAATATTTATCAAATAAATTAAATTATATACATTTATTAATATTACAATATATATATATATATATATATATATATATATATATATATATATATATATATATATATTTCATTTTAAAACACTCTGTATAAAAGAAATATTTCAAACTTCAAGGCTAAACGCTGCAGTTAAATGTTTTTGCTCAAATGAATGCAAAATTTGTCATATCCTTTGGAATATATTACGTAAATATTGACCAAACTATGGTATTCTATAATAATTCTTGAGTCTGTTGCGTTCTTTAAAACAAATATAACATTTACATTTGAATTGGTTTTATAACCGAACATTATGTAACGTATAATTTGAATAATTTGTTATCCTGTTCTCCATTTTGTGTAAGGGTACAAATCTGTATGCTTCCTAACATTTCAAATCAATTAAATGTTTAAATAGGTTCCTTTCTTGTTTATTATATAGCTATATTCCTATAATTTCACAAATAATTTATAAATATTGAGTATAGGGAAAAGATTTCTCCTAACCTGAAAATAAATGTAAAGTTACAAAAATATATAACATATTGTATACATTCTTTTTGCATACTTACAACTAATTCGCATGACTGTAGTTCAGTAAAATAATAATAAATCCTTCTAATTTCCATTGAAAAATTTATATGTCAAATATGTCGTGACATTGAAAAATTAGTAATATTTAGTTTTTTATTTGGTTACTTGGCAAGACTGTCAAGTATTAGACTGTCATCTTAAAAAAAATCATGCCTTCTCGATTCAAAAAATAAGGTAATTTTTATTGATTTTCTACGTTTCAGGCTACTTCGATCCATTGTTTTAATGTACCAAATTTGAACTTTAATAATTTTTTACGCAAAAACTACGCATCCTACAAAAAATATACACAAGTCGAGGGCACTAAAGACAAAAGTTTCCTACAACCTTGTGCAAATTTCATTAAAATCGGCCCAACGGTTTCGTCTCTACCTGTGTCTAAATTTTTACCGCTTAGCGTGATGAAAGAAAATATATATAGAAAGATCCTGTTATCCTTTTAGTATATTGGACTAGCGAAAACTCGGCTACGCCGAGCTTCCCCTAGGTGGATAGTGTTTTTTGATTGTTTATATGCATTCCTAATTTATAATAGTTGAACATTTATAAAAAGTGCTACCGCCGCTGTCTTCCAGTGTTTTATGACTGTTTACACGCATTCTCATATTGTAAACTTGCATAAGCTATACAAAGTGCTAACGCCGCTGGCCCTACTATGACATCCCCATAATAATAATAATAATACTTACCTAATTAAAGTAATACAGTGTGTAGAACCTTTTGTTACACGTTTTGCTCTTTTTACTTTTTTTTAGTATATTAGATAGTTTATAATTATTGTGAACGCCACTAAATGTTTAAATCGTAGAAATGGGCTATAGTAGGTCGAGGAGAAATTAAATAAACGAAGAAAGAAATTGTGAAAAATTCATGGACCTCGCTGGGATATGAACCCAGAGCCTTCCTATATCTAGTATCCCAGCGAGGTCCATGAATTTTTCACAATTTCTTTCTTCGTTTATTTAATTTCTCCTCGACCTACTATAGCCCATTTCTACGATTTATATATTAGATAGTGATCACTCGACTTCGCCGAGCTCCCGCTAGGTGGACAGTGTTTTCGTCGCATATATACAAGAAAAAAAATTAATTGACAACAAACATACATACATAACATTACATTTCCATTTTTCATTTTCCACTTTCAATTTTCAAGTTTCAACATTCAAATTTTAAATTTCAAATTCCAACTTTCAATTTTCAACTTTCAACTCAACTTTCAACTTTAATGGAGAAAAGATAGATAGCATGTAAAGTACGTATATTTTTTTATTAATAAATGTTGTTGATGTCAGCCGCTGAATATCACTGACTGCCCTGAAAGTAATTGCTAGTCGCATTGCTACCTGTAGCTATCCAACGGAATTAAAAACCGCTGTTGGCTGGTAGCGTACTATCAATTATCAGTTTAAACACAAAATGGCGGCATGTAACTATATCTCAGTCAATAGATTATTTACACACAAAGATATAGATATGTAGTGCGTAGTAGTTTGTTTGCGTATTGGGGAGGCCAAATAAATATGAAACAAAATTTTAAATGGTAGAAATAAAAACTGATTATATTAAATAAATTAACACAAAGCGTTTATGAAGATGAATATTTTAAGACAAGAAAACGGGTAGTTCGTAATCAAAAACGAGGTTTTATATTCTAAAAATGCCAAATAAATATCACATAAAGTGACAGATAATTGCGTAGTTACCAGTTTGTTATTAAGAAAGTTACAAATAAGTATAAAACCATTGATTTTATTTTTAAATAAATTGTTTTGTCTTTATTAATTATTTCTTTATAATCAAAGCAAAAATAATTTAAGTTTTTGTGTTGTTTAAATTTTTTTTTTATCGAAAATAAATGCTTGGTCTTTTAATTATTTTATTTGACAACATAGTACTTTTCTATCTTTAGTTCATAAAAATTTCACTACGTGACACATTGAAAAATGATGTCACGGTGTAATAAAAATGTACAAGGAACGTTATGAATATGAAAATTTAGTGATATTTGTCTTTGATTTGGCGGAAAATCATGCCAAAATACAAGACGAACATTTGTGAGTTAAATAAAATATCTTTATTTGTCAGATATTAATTTCGCGGAGTTGTTTTTAATCACTACTTGTGACCTTGTTAGGGTTCTGACGACTTATATTTTCACACGGATTTGCCCTTGATTGCTGGTCACCCGAATTGCCTGACTGCTGTGTGGGATGCTAACCATTTGGCGTTGTATTGGGTTGCATAAACAAAGTATAAATCAACAAATCATTAAGTAAATATATACTTACATTTTCAGTTTAGTATTCTTCATCGATGTCCACGCCTACATACATCAACATAATTTTGAATTTTTGCATTTTTAAAATCGTACTTTTCTCGTTATGCAATCTATAATGTTCATCAGTAAAAACAAAGTCTTACAGCAAGTTTTATTATTAAATAATTGCAACTTAATCTAAAGACTATAACACACACGCTTACATACTGTGCTCATAGGCACAGAGCAGATGATATGATTAAGTAACAATTTGCTTGCGAGAAACTATCACTGCAATTATGCTATGATTGTTCGTACTGCTGCTAACCTGTGAAAAATGATGACACTTTAGCAGTATAATGCTACACTTGGCAACACTGTTAAATGGCCACGCTCAGTGATACCAATTTATACTATATATTCTCGAGCCGAGTAATATTTGTAAATAAATTGAAATAAATTGTTATAAATACGTAATTTTAGTTACATTAAAATGTAATGTAATTTATGATATATAAATAATTTTAAAATCATGTTTTTAACATATCTTGCGGTACCTCAAAAAGTCCCTAGAATTATGTTATTATTTTACATAAGTTGTTTTAAGGTGAAATTAGTATATGCAAGATCACAAAACAAATTATTACGTACTGTTTGTAAACAATATAATTTATTGTTTCCTATTAAGAAAGTTTGAAATTGGAATTTGTACCGTGAACATAGGTAAGTGAAGGTCAGTTATGAAATTTTGACATTGAATAACTTCTGCCAGAGATGATATAATGTTTGTTTTCTATTTTTCATTGATTGTCTACAATAATATGTGTGACTTGTAATGAGAATTAATACGTGTAATTATGTATGCGTTTATATTTTTAATTTCTAACTTTATGAATAGTGTTATGCTAGCAACAGTAAATCTTTGTGGACTCTTTTTTTTTTTTTTTTTTTTTAAATGATTGTATTATGTATGTGTGTGTGACAGCGGTTATATTATAATGTATTAACTGATTGGTATTATTTGATAACAGCCGTTTACGTAGAATGTCACCCGCCCGATTGGAATCGATAGAAATGTGAAAACCTTTCTTGGCGGCATTTAAATCATTTAAAAAATCGATGAATATGAACATTAAATGTTGTGTTATGTTAATTATGATAAATATAAAAACTTTTCTGTATCAATTCTTATTATTGATTGAATTAATGATTGTATTTTTAAGAATTTCATTGTTGCAATCAACAATAATTCCTTTTCATTATAGCGGTTATATATAATAATATATTAACTGATTCGTATTATATGGTAATAGACTTTTACGTAGACTGTCACCCGATTGGAATAGAAAAATCTGATGTGTAAGAAAGATCTCATGAGAATAATACATGTACCTACCTTATAAAAACAGAGTATAATAAGAAAAATGGCTATAATTTTATAACAAGGAATTATTTGGCACACACACACACTGATATTTATGAGGTTGTTTAAACTTAAATGGAGAAAATAAATATCATATGATTCAAGGCCAAGAGAATGTGTTATTGATATTTATTTAAATTTCGCGCTAATTTTATTTGTATAATGAATACAATTTCTAATATTAAAGTTTCTTTATTTGTAAATGAAATACGTTTCCTAAAAGTATTATTCTTATCCTTTTTGTCTGCTGACTCGACAAGATGACGTATATTTCATCAAGAAATTGTTGATTAATAGTGCACATTTTTATAATTTCTAGACATTTTATACACACAATATTTATCAAATAAATTAAATTATATACATTTATTAATATTACAATATATATATTTCATTTTAAAACACTCTATGTATAAAAGAAATATTTCAAACTTTCTTCACATTTCAATTACCCACAATTTTTTGAGATTAATTTTATAATAATTAATTACCACTTAATTGGGGCAAATATATATAAAACACATGTAATTATTTTATAATTAGCCTGTAAGACAATTTTTCGTTCTTGTAATAAGCACAGATTATTCACATTTCATGTTCTTTTGATAACCTGAAAATTTAATTTTAGTATTACAAAAATATTTCATGTTTTAATACTTACAACTAATGTAAACTATTTTCTCATGTTTATAATTAATTAAAATTATAATAAATCGTTGTTATATTACTCTATTTTTCAATATTCATATTAATTATGTCAAATGTGTCGTGACCTTGGTTTCTTATTTTGTTAATTATTGCACAATTGGCAACACTGACCAAATCCATATGTAACGTCAAAATTTTTATTTTTTAAATATAATGTATTACACCTTTTTTACCTGTGTGAAATAATTGTCTATTGTCATTATTTATGGTGTTAAATTTACTTTATTTCAAATATTCTTCATTACATAAATATTTACATTTAAAGTTTCAAATTGACAAGTCAAAAGATCGATGTTCCTCTTTAAATTTTTATAGACTACTTGATTTTTTGTTTTAATTTTGAAAATTTGCACTTTAATAATTTTTTATTAAAAAACTATGCATCCTACAGAAAAAACACATATGACGAGGGCACTAAAGGAAAAAAAATCCTACAAACTGGTACAAATTTCATTAAAATCGCACCAATAGTAAATGCTCTAGCCGTGTCTAAATTTTTACCGCTTAGCGTGATGAAAGAAAATATAGAAAGATCCTGTTATCCTTTTAGTATATTGGATATTTAAATAGTAAAATCTCGTTTTATAGCGTAAATGAGTGATTAAAAAAATTAGATAATCGTTTTACGTTTATTTTTGGAAAAAATTAGCCTGATTTGATGTATAATAATGGCATATTACTAAATATTTTGAAGAATTTAATATGTATTCATAAAACCAATATGGCCGCGCACCTGGTTAATCTGAGGTTTCGGGTTCGATCCCAACAGGGAACAATATTTTTTTTTTTTTTTTTTAAATGATTGTATTATGTATGTGTGTGTGTGTGTGACAGCGGTTATATTATAATGTATTAACTGATTGGTATTATTTGATAACAGCCGTTTACGTAGAATGTCACCCGCCCGATTGGAATCGATAGAAATGTGAAAACCTTTCTTGGCGGCATTTAAATCATTTAAAAAATCGATGAATATGAACATTAAATGTTGTGTTATGTTAATTATGATAAATATAAAAACTTTTCTGTATCAATTCTTATTATTGATTGAATTAATGATTGTATTTTTAAGAATTTCATTGTTGCAATCAACAATAATTCCTTTTCATTATAGCGGTTATATATAATAATATATTAACTGATTCGTATTATATGGTAATAGACTTTTACGTAGACTGTCACCCGATTGGAATAGAAAAATCTGATGTGTAAGAAAGATCTCATGAGAATAATACATGTACCTACCTTATAAAAACAGAGTATAATAAGAAAAATGGCTATAATTTTATAACAAGGAATTATTTGGCACACACACACACTGATATTTATGAGGTTGTTTAAACTTAAATGGAGAAAATAAATATCATATGATTCAAGGCCAAGAGAATGTGTTATTGATATTTATTTAAATTTCGCGCTAATTTTATTTGTATAATGAATACAATTTCTAATATTAAAGTTTCTTTATTTGTAAATGAAATACGTTTCCTAAAAGTATTATTCTTATCCTTTTTGTCTGCTGACTCGACAAGATGACGTATATTTCATCAAGAAATTGTTGATTAATAGTGCACATTTTTATAATTTCTAGACATTTTATACACACAATATTTATCAAATAAATTAAATTATATACATTTATTAATATTACAATATATATATTTCATTTTAAAACACTCTATGTATAAAAGAAATATTTCAAACTTTCTTCACATTTCAATTACCCACAATTTTTTGAGATTAATTTTATAATAATTAATTACCACTTAATTGGGGCAAATATATATAAAACACATGTAATTATTTTATAATTAGCCTGTAAGACAATTTTTCGTTCTTGTAATAAGCACAGATTATTCACATTTCATGTTCTTTTGATAACCTGAAAATTTAATTTTAGTATTACAAAAATATTTCATGTTTTAATACTTACAACTAATGTAAACTATTTTCTCATGTTTATAATTAATTAAAATTATAATAAATCGTTGTTATATTACTCTATTTTTCAATATTCATATTAATTATGTCAAATGTGTCGTGACCTTGGTTTCTTATTTTGTTAATTATTGCACAATTGGCAACACTGACCAAATCCATATGTAACGTCAAAATTTTTATTTTTTAAATATAATGTATTACACCTTTTTTACCTGTGTGAAATAATTGTCTATTGTCATTATTTATGGTGTTAAATTTACTTTATTTCAAATATTCTTCATTACATAAATATTTACATTTAAAGTTTCAAATTGACAAGTCAAAAGATCGATGTTCCTCTTTAAATTTTTATAGACTACTTGATTTTTTGTTTTAATTTTGAAAATTTGCACTTTAATAATTTTTTATTAAAAAACTATGCATCCTACAGAAAAAACACATATGACGAGGGCACTAAAGGAAAAAAAATCCTACAAACTGGTACAAATTTCATTAAAATCGCACCAATAGTAAATGCTCTAGCCGTGTCTAAATTTTTACCGCTTAGCGTGATGAAAGAAAATATAGAAAGATCCTGTTATCCTTTTAGTATATTGGACTAGCGAAAACTCGGCTACGCCGAGCTTCCCCTAGGTGGATAGTGTTTTTTGATTGTTTATATGCATTCCTAATTTATAATAGTTGAACATTTATAAAAAGTGCTACCGCCGCTGTCTTCCAGTGTTTTATGACTGTTTACACGCATTCTCATATTGTAAACTTGCATAAGCTATACACAGTGCTAACGCCGCTGGCCCTACTATGACATCCCCATAATAATAATAATAATACTTACCTAATTAAAGTAATACAGTGTGTAGAACCTTTTGTTACACGTTTTGCTCTTTTTACTTTTTTTTAGTATATTAGATAGTTTATAATTATTGTGAACCCCACTAAATGTTTAAATCGTAGAAATGGGCTATAGTAGGTCGAGGAGAAATTAAATAAACGAAGAAAGAAATTGTGAAAAATTCATGGACCTCGCTGGGATATGAACCCAGGGCCTTCCTATATCTAGTATACCAGCGAGGTCCATGAATTTTTCACAATTTCTTTCTTCGTTTATTTAATTTCTCCTCGACCTACTATAGCCCATTTCTACGATTTATATATTAGATAGTGATCACTCGACTTCGCCGAGCTCCCGCTAGGTGGACAGTGTTTTCGTCGCATATATACAAGAAAAAAAATTAATTCACAACAAACATACATACATAACATTACATTTCCATTTTTCATTTTCCACTTTCAATTTTCAAGTTTCAACATTCAAATTTTAAATTTCAAATTCCAACTTTCAATTTTCTACTTTCAACTCAACTTTCAACTTTAATGGAGAAAAGATAGATAGCATGTAAAGTACGTATATTTTTTTTATTAATAAATGTTGTTGATGTCAGCCGCTGAATATCACTGACTGCCCTGAAAGTAATTGCTGGTCGCATTGCTACCTGTAGCTATCCAACGGAATTAAAAACCGCTGTTGGCTGGTAGCGTACTATCAATTATCAGTTTAAACACAAAATAGCGGCATGTAACTATATCTCAGTCAATAGATTATTTACACACAAAGATATAGATATGTAGTGCGCAGTAGTTTGTTTGCGTATTAGGGAGGCCAAATAAATATGAAACAAAATTTTAAATGGTAGAAATAAAAACGTGATTATATTAAATACATTAACACAAAGCGTTTATGAAGATGAATATTTTAAGACAAGAAAACGGGTAGTTCGTAATCAAAAACGAGGTTTTATATTCTAAAAATGCCAAATAAATATCACATAAAGTGACAGATAATTGCGTAGTTACCAGTTTGTTATTAAGAAAGTGACAAATAAGTATAAAACCATTGATTTTATTTTTAAATAAATTGTTTTGTCTTTATTAATTATTTCTTTATAATCAAAGCAAAAATAATTTAAGTTTTTGTGTTGTTTAAATTTTTTTTTATCGAAAATAAATGCTTGATCTTTTAATTATTTTATTTGACAACATAGTACTTTTCTATCTTTAGTTCATAAAAATTTCACTACGTGACACATTGAAAAATGATGTCACGGTGTAATAAAAATGTACAAGGAACGTTATGAATATGAAAATTTAGTGATATTTGTCTTTGATTTGGCGGAAAATCATGCCAAAATACAAGACGAACATTTGTGAGTTAAATAAAATATCTTTATTTGTCAGATATTAATTTCGCAGAGTTGTTTTTAATCACTAATTGTGACCTTGTTAGGGTTCTGATGACTTATATTTTCACACGGATTTGCCCTTGATTGCTGGTCACCCGAATTGCCTGACTGCTGTGTGGGATGCTAACCATTTGGCGTTGTATTGGGTTGCATAAACAAAGTATAAATCAACAAATCATTAAGTAAATATATACTTATATTTTCAGTTTAGTATTCTTCATCGATGTCCACGCCTACATACATCAACATAATTTTGAATTTTTGCATTTTTAAAATCGTACTTTTCTCGTTATGCAATCTATAATGTTCATCAGTAAAAACAAAGTCTTACAGCAAGTTTTATTATTAAATAATTGCAACTTAATCTAAAGACTATAACACACACGCTTACATACTGTGCTCCTAGGCACAGAGCAGATGATATGATTAAGTAACAATTTGCTTGCGAGAAACTATCACTGCAATTATGCTATGATTGTTCGTACTGCTGCTAACCTGTGAAAAATGATGACACTTTAGCAGTATAATGTTACACTTGGCAACACTGTTAAATGGCCACGCTCAGTGATACTAATTTATACTATATATTCTCGAGCCGAGTAATATTTGTAAATAAATTGAAATAAATTGTTATAAATACGTAATTTTAGTTACATTAAAATGTAATGTAATTTATGATATATAAATAATTTTAAATTCATGTTTTTAACATATCTTGCGGTACCTCAAAAAGTCCCTAGAATTATATTATTATTTTACATAAGTTGTTTTAAGGTGAAATTAGTATATGCAAGATCACAAAACAAATTATTACGTACTGTTTATAAACAATAAAATTTATTGTTTCCTATTAAGAAAGTTTGAAATTGGAATTTGTACCGTGAACATAGGTAAGTGAAGGTCAGTTATGAAATTTTGACATTGAATAACTTCTGCCAGAGATGATGTAATGTTTGTTTTCTATTTTTCATTGATTGTCTACAATAATATGTGTGACTTGTAATGAGAATTAATACGTGTAATTATGTATGCGTTTATATTTTTAATTTCTAACTTTATGAATGGTGTTATGCGAGCAACAGTAAATGTTTGTGGACTCTTTTTTTTTTTTTTTTTTTTTTAAATGATTGTATTATGTATGTGTGTGTGTGACAGCGGTTATATTATAATGTATTAACTGATTGGTATTATTTGATAACAGCCGTTTACGTAGAATGTCACCCGTCCGATTGGAATCGATAGAAATGTGAAAACCTTTCTTGGCGGCATTTAAATCATTTAAAAAATCGATGAATATGAACATTAAATGTTGTGTTATTTTAATTATGATAAATATAAAAACTTTTCTGTATCAATTCTTATTATTGATTGAATTAATGATTGTATTTTTAAGAATTTCATTGTTTCAATCAACAATAATTACTTTTCATTATAGCGGTTATATATAATAATATATTAACTGATTCGTATTATATGGTAATAGACTTTTACGTAGACTGTCACCCGATTGGAATAGAAAAATCTGATGTGTAAGAAAGATCTCATGAGAATAATACATGTACCTACCTTATAAAAACAGAGTATAATAAGAAAAATGGCTATAATTTTATAACAAGGAATTATTTGGCACACACACACACTGATATTTATGAGGTTGTTTAAACTTAAATGGAGAAAATAAATATCATATGATTCAAGGCCAAGAGAATGTGTTATTGATATTTATTTAAATTTCGCGCTAATTTTATTTGTATAATGAATACAATTTCTAATATTAAAGTTTCTTTATTTGTAAATGAAATACGTTTCCTAAAAGTATTATTCTTATCCTTTTTGTCTGCTGACTCGACAAGATGACGTATATTTCATCAAGAAATTGTTGATTAATAGTGCACATTTTTATAATTTCTAGACATTTTACACACACAATATTTATCAAATAAATTAAATTATATACATTTATTAATATTACAATATATATTTCATTTTAAAACACTCTATGTATAAAAGAAATATTTCAAACTTCAAGGCTAAACGCTGCAGTTAAATGTTTTTGCTCAAATGAATGCAAAATTTGTCATATCCTTTGGAATATATTACGTAAATATTGACCAAACTATGGTATTCTATAATAATTCTTGAGTCTGTTGCGTTCTTTAAAACAAATATAACATTTACATTTGAATTGGTTTTATAACCGAACATTATGTAACGTATAATTTGAATAATTTGTTATCCTGTTCTCCATTTTGTGTAAGGGTACAAATCTGTATGCTTCCTAACATTTCAAATCAATTAAATGTTTAAATAGGTTCCTTTCTTGTTTATTATATAGCTATATTCCTATAATTTCACAAATAATTTATAAATATTGAGTATAGGGAAAAGATTTCTCCTAACCTGAAAATAAATGTAAAGTTACAAAAATATATAACATATTGTATACATTCTTTTTGCATACTTACAACTAATTCGCATGACTGTAGTTCAGTAAAATAATAATAAATCCTTCTAATTTCCATTGAAAAATTTATATGTCAAATATGTCGTGACATTGAAAAATTAGTAATATTTAGTTTTTTATTTGGTTACTTGGCAAGACTGTCAAGTATTAGACTGTCATCTTAAAAAAAATCATGCCTTCTCGATTCAAAAAATAAGGTAATTTTTATTGATTTTCTACGTTTCAGGCTACTTCGATCCATTGTTTTAATGTACCAAATTTGAACTTTAATAATTTTTTACGCAAAAACTACGCATCCTACAAAAAATATACACAAGTCGAGGGCACTAAAGACAAAAGTTTCCTACAACCTTGTGCAAATTTCATTAAAATCGGCCCAACGGTTTCGTCTCTACCTGTGTCTAAATTTTTACCGCTTAGCGTGATGAAAGAAAATATATATAGAAAGATCCTGTTATCCTTTTAGTATATTGGATATTTAAATAGTAAAATCTCGTTTTATAGCGTAAATGAGTGATAAAAAAAATTAGATAATCGTTTTACGTTCATTTTTGGAAAAAATTAGCCTGATTTGATGTATAATAATGGCATATTACTAAATATTTTGAAGAATTTAATATGTATTCATAAAACCAATATGGCCGCGCACCTGGTTAATCTGAGGTTTCGGGTTCGATCCCAACAGGGAACAATATTTTTTTTTTTTTTTTTTTAAATGATTGTATTATGTATGTGTGTGTGTGACAGCGGTTATATTATAATGTATTAACTGATTGGTATTATTTGATAACAGCCGTTTACGTAGAATGTCACCCGCCCGATTGGAATCGATAGAAATGTGAAAACCTTTCTTGGCGGCATTTAAATCATTTAAAAAATCGATGAATATGAACATTAAATGTTGTGTTATTTTAATTATGATAAATATAAAAACTTTTCTGTATCAATTCTTATTATTGATTGAATTAATGATTGTATTTTTAAGAATTTCATTGTTTCAATCAACAATAATTACTTTTCATTATAGCGGTTATATATAATAATATATTAACTGATTCGTATTATATGGTAATAGACTTTTACGTAGACTGTCACCCGATTGGAATAGAAAAATCTGATGTGTAAGAAAGATCTCATGAGAATAATACATGTACCTACCTTATAAAAACAGAGTATAATAAGAAAAATGGCTATAATTTTATAACAAGGAATTATTTGGCACACACACACACTGATATTTATGAGGTTGTTTAAACTTAAATGGAGAAAATAAATATCATATGATTCAAGGCCAAGAGAATGTGTTATTGATATTTATTTAAATTTCGCGCTAATTTTATTTGTATAATGAATACAATTTCTAATATTAAAGTTTCTTTATTTGTAAATGAAATACGTTTCCTAAAAGTATTATTCTTATCCTTTTTGTCTGCTGACTCGACAAGATGACGTATATTTCATCAAGAAATTGTTGATTAATAGTGCACATTTTTATAATTTCTAGACATTTTACACACACAATATTTATCAAATAAATTAAATTATATACATTTATTAATATTACAATATATATTTCATTTTAAAACACTCTATGTATAAAAGAAATATTTCAAACTTCAAGGCTAAACGCTGCAGTTAAATGTTTTTGCTCAAATGAATGCAAAATTTGTCATATCCTTTGGAATATATTACGTAAATATTGACCAAACTATGGTATTCTATAATAATTCTTGAGTCTGTTGCGTTCTTTAAAACAAATATAACATTTACATTTGAATTGGTTTTATAACCGAACATTATGTAACGTATAATTTGAATAATTTGTTATCCTGTTCTCCATTTTGTGTAAGGGTACAAATCTGTATGCTTCCTAACATTTCAAATCAATTAAATGTTTAAATAGGTTCCTTTCTTGTTTATTATATAGCTATATTCCTATAATTTCACAAATAATTTATAAATATTGAGTATAGGGAAAAGATTTCTCCTAACCTGAAAATAAATGTAAAGTTACAAAAATATATAACATATTGTATACATTCTTTTTGCATACTTACAACTAATTCGCATGACTGTAGTTCAGTAAAATAATAATAAATCCTTCTAATTTCCATTGAAAAATTTATATGTCAAATATGTCGTGACATTGAAAAATTAGTAATATTTAGTTTTTTATTTGGTTACTTGGCAAGACTGTCAAGTATTAGACTGTCATCTTAAAAAAAATCATGCCTTCTCGATTCAAAAAATAAGGTAATTTTTATTGATTTTCTACGTTTCAGGCTACTTCGATCCATTGTTTT
This sequence comes from Harpalus rufipes, assembly GCA_951394225.1. NCBI lineage: Eukaryota > Metazoa > Arthropoda > Insecta > Coleoptera > Carabidae > Harpalus > Harpalus rufipes. Next base: position 20,055,285 of record OX596285.1, read on the forward strand.
AATGTACCAAATTTGAACTTTAATAATTTTTTACGCAAAAACTACGCATCCTACAAAAAATATACACAAGTCGAGGGCACTAAAGACAAAAGTTTCCTACAACCTTGTGCAAATTTCATTAAAATCGGCCCAACGGTTTCGTCTCTACCTGTGTCTAAATTTTTACCGCTTAGCGTGATGAAAGAAAATATATATAGAAAGATCCTGTTATCCTTTTAGTATATTGGATATTTAAATAGTAAAATCTCGTTTTATAGCGTAAATGAGTGATTAAAAAAATTAGATAATCGTTTTACGTTCATTTTTGGAAAAAATTAGCCTGATTTGATGTATAATAATGGCATATTACTAAATATTTTGAAGAATTTAATATGTATTCATAAAACCAATATGGCCGCGCACCTGGTTAATCTGAGGTTTCGGGTTCGATCCCAACAGGGAACAATATTTTTTTTTTTTTTTTTTAAAATGATTGTATTATGTATGTGTGTGTGTGACAGCGGTTATATTATAATGTATTAACTGATTGGTATTATTTGATAACAGCCGTTTACGTAGAATGTCACCCGCCCGATTGGAATCGATAGAAATGTGAAAACCTTTCTTGGCGGCATTTAAATCATTTAAAAAATCGATGAATATGAACATTAAATGTTGTGTTATTTTAATTATGATAAATATAAAAACTTTTCTGTATCAATTCTTATTATTGATTGAATTAATGATTGTATTTTTAAGAATTTCATTGTTTCAATCAACAATAATTACTTTTCATTATAGCGGTTATATATAATAATATATTAACTGATTCGTATTATATGGTAATAGACTTTTACGTAGACTGTCACCCGATTGGAATAGAAAAATCTGATGTGTAAGAAAGATCTCATGAGAATAATACATGTACCTACCTTATAAAAACAGAGTATAATAAGAAAAATGGCTATAATTTTATAACAAGGAATTATTTGGCACACACACACACTGATATTTATGAGGTTGTTTAAACTTAAATGGAGAAAATAAATATCATATGATTCAAGGCCAAGAGAATGTGTTATTGATATTTATTTAAATTTCGCGCTAATTTTATTTGTATAATGAATACAATTTCTAATATTAAAGTTTCTTTATTTGTAAATGAAATACGTTTCCTAAAAGTATTATTCTTATCCTTTTTGTCTGCTGACTCGACAAGATGACGTATATTTCATCAAGAAATTGTTGATTAATAGTGCACATTTTTATAATTTCTAGACATTTTACACACACAATATTTATCAAATAAATTAAATTATATACATTTATTAATATTACAATATATATTTCATTTTAAAACACTCTATGTATAAAAGAAATATTTCAAACTTCAAGGCTAAACGCTGCAGTTAAATGTTTTTGCTCAAATGAATGCAAAATTTGTCATATCCTTTGGAATATATTACGTAAATATTGACCAAACTATGGTATTCTATAATAATTCTTGAGTCTGTTGCGTTCTTTAAAACAAATATAACATTTACATTTGAATTGGTTTTATAACCGAACATTATGTAACGTATAATTTGAATAATTTGTTATCCTGTTCTCCATTTTGTGTAAGGGTACAAATCTGTATGCTTCCTAACATTTCAAATCAATTAAATGTTTAAATAGGTTCCTTTCTTGTTTATTATATAGCTATATTCCTATAATTTCACAAATAATTTATAAATATTGAGTATAGGGAAAAGATTTCTCCTAACCTGAAAATAAATGTAAAGTTACAAAAATATATAACATATTGTATACATTCTTTTTGCATACTTACAACTAATTCGCATGACTGTAGTTCAGTAAAATAATAATAAATCCTTCTAATTTCCATTGAAAAATTTATATGTCAAATATGTCGTGACATTGAAAAATTAGTAATATTTAGTTTTTTATTTGGTTACTTGGCAAGACTGTCAAGTATTAGACTGTCATCTTAAAAAAAATCATGCCTTCTCGATTCAAAAAATAAGGTAATTTTTATTGATTTTCTACGTTTCAGGCTACTTCGATCCATTGTTTTAATGTACCAAATTTGAACTTTAATAATTTTTTACGCAAAAACTACGCATCCTACAAAAAATATACACAAGTCGAGGGCACTAAAGACAAAAGTTTCCTACAACCTTGTGCAAATTTCATTAAAATCGGCCCAACGGTTTCGTCTCTACCTGTGTCTAAATTTTTACCGCTTAGCGTGATGAAAGAAAATATATATAGAAAGATCCTGTTATCCTTTTAGTATATTGGATATTTAAATAGTAAAATCTCGTTTTATAGCGTAAATGAGTGATTAAAAAAATTAGATAATCGTTTTACGTTTATTTTTGGAAAAAATTAGCCTGATTTGATGTATAATAATGGCATATTACTAAATATTTTGAAGAATTTAATATGTATTCATAAAACCAATATGGCCGCGCACCTGGTTAATCTGAGGTTTCGGGTTCGATCCCAACAGGGAACAATATTTTTTTTTTTTTTTTTTTTTAAATGATTGTATTATGTATGTGTGTGTGTGACAGCGGTTATATTATAATGTATTAACTGATTGGTATTATTTGATAACAGCCGTTTACGTAGAATGTCACCCGCCCGATTGGAATCGATAGAAATGTGAAAACCTTTCTTGGCGGCATTTAAATCATTTAAAAAATCGATGAATATGAACATTAAATGTTGTGTTATGTTAATTATGATAAATATAAAAACTTTTCTGTATCAATTCTTATTATTGATTGAATTAATGATTGTATTTTTAAGAATTTCATTGTTGCAATCAACAATAATTCCTTTTCATTATAGCGGTTATATATAATAATATATTAACTGATTCGTATTATATGGTAATAGACTTTTACGTAGACTGTCACCCGATTGGAATAGAAAAATCTGATGTGTAAGAAAGATCTCATGAGAATAATACATGTACCTACCTTATAAAAACAGAGTATAATAAGAAAAATGGCTATAATTTTATAACAAGGAATTATTTGGCACACACACACACTGATATTTATGAGGTTGTTTAAACTTAAATGGAGAAAATAAATATCATATGATTCAAGGCCAAGAGAATGTGTTATTGATATTTATTTAAATTTCGCGCTAATTTTATTTGTATAATGAATACAATTTCTAATATTAAAGTTTCTTTATTTGCAAATGAAATACGTTTCCTAAAAGTATTATTCTTATCCTTTTTGTCTGCTGACTCGACAAGATGACGTATATTTCATCAAGAAATTGTTGATTAATAGTGCACATTTTTATAATCTCTAGACATTTTACACACACAATATTTATCAAATAAATTAAATTATATACATTTATTAATATTACAATATATATATATATATATATATTTCATTTTAAAACACTCTGTATAAAAGAAATATTTCAAACTTCAAGGCTAAACGCTGCAGTTAAATGTTTTTGCTCAAATGAATGCAAAATTTGTCATATCCTTTGGAATATATTACGTAAATATTGACCAAACTATGGTATTCTATAATAATTCTTGAGTCTGTTGCGTTCTTTAAAACAAATATAACATTTACATTTGAATTGGTTTTATAACCGAACATTATGTAACGTATAATTTGAATAATTTGTTATCCTGTTCTCCATTTTGTGTAAGGGTACAAATCTGTATGCTTCCTAACATTTCAAATCAATTAAATGTTTAAATAGGTTCCTTTCTTGTTTATTATATAGCTATATTCCTATAATTTCACAAATAATTTATAAATATTGAGTATAGGGAAAAGATTTCTCCTAACCTGAAAATAAATGTAAAGTTACAAAAATATATAACATATTGTATACATTCTTTTTGCATACTTACAACTAATTCGCATGACTGTAGTTCAGTAAAATAATAATAAATCCTTCTAATTTCCATTGAAAAATTTATATGTCAAATATGTCGTGACATTGAAAAATTAGTAATATTTAGTTTTTTATTTGGTTACTTGGCAAGACTGTCAAGTATTAGACTGTCATCTTAAAAAAAATCATGCCTTCTCGATTCAAAAAATAAGGTAATTTTTATTGATTTTCTACGTTTCAGGCTACTTCGATCCATTGTTTTAATGTACCAAATTTGAACTTTAATAATTTTTTACGCAAAAACTACGCATCCTACAAAAAATATACACAAGTCGAGGGCACTAAAGACAAAAGTTTCCTACAACCTTGTGCAAATTTCATTAAAATCGGCCCAACGGTTTCGTCTCTACCTGTGTCTAAATTTTTACCGCTTAGCGTGATGAAAGAAAATATATATAGAAAGATCCTGTTATCCTTTTAGTATATTGGATACTTTTTTTGAGTACTGGTCCCAGCTCTGCCCATATATACATTTTTTGTCGATGTAGCTCAATGGGAAGACCTGGAGGCCAGGTCGCCTTTTCCATGTACCGGAGGCGACAAGATACCGTGCATCAATATATATAGTATTTATTCAAAACAAAAATAATATACAAAAAAAAACACAAATATTTAAGTACATAATAAAATATAAATATATTATCTTAAATTTTAACACTAAAATAATTGTAATTTTCTATTATTTAAAGCATTAAATTTTAATAAAACTTTTTGTAAATCAACATTTTTCGTGCGAGATCTTTCAAATGCAAGAAATGTTAAATTTGCTAAGCGTTGATGCGTCATTGATAATCTTTGCGGTCGATTTATTCTCGTTAACACAGAAAATGTTGATTCGCAAAGAGCTGTACTGCAGCCGAAAGTTCTAGCTGTTGCTAACATTTTATATGTATTTTCATATGCTGTTCTTTGTAAAAAAAAAAACTATTTTATCCGGGTCCATACTAAAATTAATAGCTGATAGCACAAGCCTTGTTTTAACTAAAACGCTGTTTTAAAAATTTCAAATTTCATTATTTAATAATAATGACAAATAATATCAATTTTAACAAAATATGATTTTAAAGCAGAACATAATATTCAAATAAATATTTTTTTTAAAAAAAATCGTTCTTTAAACATAAAGGTAAAATTAACTATTGAAATTTGAATTTGACATTTCTTGAGATTCTAAGTTCATTAATATTTTAATAATACGATCTTTGAACTGCAAAACTTGTTCTATTGGTCCCAAACTCTTTCACGATAATCGATAATCGACAATGTAGGTACTTAAATGTCAATAATACAAACAATTTAGTTAAGATATTTTTAAGATTTTTCTAGGTGGGGCTTGGTCAGTTCGTAGGTGGGGCTCAGCCCCACCTGGCCACCCCCTGACTACGGGCCTGCCCGATCACATTCAAAAACATGCTAAAAGTATGTATTCACTTTTAAATAAGTAGTACCTAGATGAAGACCAGAGACTAAAAAATTGTTTTTTAAGAATTACTATTTGTTTTTTATTTGCTAGAATTATTGTTTATGTATTTGTTATATGTAATCAATTAATAGTGAAAATATTTGAATTTCTCGCTATATTATTAGATAGGGATTTACTGTCTGCAATTGGAATTTTGTTAGTGTTTGGAGGGATAAATCACTTTTAAAGTTTGGGAGGGAACACTGACTGTACATATACAATGACAACTTAATTAACAGATCAACAAATTTGTGCCAAACATCTTCAGTAGTTCATAAAATGGAAAACTGTGTAAAGGAATATATCAAAAATATCATTATTTTACTAAACCAAAATCAGAAGGACATTTCAAATTAATATAAAAGTAAAAGTATGATTTGAGAACACTTTGTTTATTTACATTTAAATAAAAATAATAACGAAGTTCCCATTGCCATTAATACGGAACGAGTGTATTGTAAAAAATGTTTAGAAACGAAGTTCATTATCGCCACTCTCCGTAAACTAAATTATTTTCATACACGATAATTGATATTTGTAAAGAAAAAATGTGGTATGTGATATAATTTACACTAGTGCGATAAATTATTAACATAATTCTCACCTATTTCATTTTAAGTTTACGTTTTATGTAGGTATGATTGAGTAAATCACTCCAGTTTTTGTATTAAAACGCCGGCGTACGCCGGCGCGCCGCCGAAATATCAAGTACGCCGCCGCCGTCAAAAAATAAAGCACATACGCCGGCGCGCCGCCGCTTTTTTTTTAATAATTCGCCGCCGCCGCTTGACCCTCGTCGGCGCACAGGTCTAATTTAAACAATGTTCATTCGTAATAAGTCAAACTCAGTCCAAATCTTTCCTAGATATTTTGTTGTTTGTTTATAATGAATTGATATGAAAACAAGTTATTCTTTTTTACCTCCCCTTAGCGATACACTGTATTCTTTTTATTTATAATAATTCGTAAGCGGAACAGATTCATATTTCATATAAGAGATATATAAAAATATATGTATGTACATGGGGATACACTACACAAATTTAAATTTGTTTAAATTGCCGCGTTTTGCAACCCAAACTTACACTCGGTAAATTTAGCTTCTGGAGAATTTATTTTGTTTATAATTATTATTTTTTCCTCTAAATATTATATATTCATACATGCACGGTTATTAATTTTATTTGTACTTTCCTAGGACGGATCACACAATCTTTATGAATTTTTTCACACCCTCGTTCAGGGGACGCCGTAATAAAATATATATTAAATAATTTCTTATAATGCATAGAATTTATTTATAATAATTTAAAAGATATATCACTTAGGTTTTGTTTCACAGCCCAGCTAGAAGTTGCAGACGCTATTTTACTTACTATTTGCAGAGATAAAAAGAGACAGCTATTAAATTGAAAATGGACTATTGTTTTCTGTCAGTATCATTTTACACTTAAACCGTTATATCTATGTATAAATATTGTCCTTGTGTAATGTAAAATAAAATTAATTATAAAAGTTACGCAAACATAATTGTATTATTTGCCTTCTACCTTAAAAAAAAAATTAAATACAATGGCTGGTACCACAAGCCTGGTTTTAAATAAAACGATGTTTTAAGAAATGTCAAATTCAAATATCAATATTTAATTTCACCCTTACGTTCGAAGAGCGATTTTTTTAAAAATATTTGTTTTTGATTATGAACTATGTTCTGCTTTAAAATCATATTTTGATGAATTTAATATTACTTATTATTAATATTATATAATGAAATTTGACATTTCTTAAAACATCGTTTTAGTTAAAAGTTAAAACGAGGCTTGTGGTACCAGGCATATGTCCTTCTGTCATTCTCATACACTATTCCCATTGATATAAGCTTCTTGCAACAAATTTGTTTATAAACTTTATTGTATATACATATTAGTAGGTATATATTATTTAATACTATAAACATTTACATAACATTTCCATGTATTTATAATATAAATACTTAATTGTTATTTACAAATTGTTATACATGTACAAACAAAAGATCATAAGTGATTCATATAATATTTGATTTATTATTTGATACTGTAATACAAAAAAAAACTATTTAAATTATTTTAAATATTTAACTTTCACAATTTATATCGTTACGACATCTATCAGTGCTTACTATTAACCTATTCCGACTTAATAATTTATTCTTAGTTACAATTTGTAGGACGGAGTGTACTCTTTAAATTTGTATGAGCGCAGAATAGATACGCACCAACTTCATGGGTTAGATATGTACGTTATGAAACCGTGCTTGGCGGAGATGTACAGGCGATCTATGTACATTATGATGGAACGTGTGTCCCACAAAATACTATTTGATATTGCTCGTCTATCTTGCATATTTCTGTCTTTAAGTTCTTCGTTCAATCTTCAATCGCTTTTTATCTTGACTCTTAAATATTATCTCAATATACTAATAAGCTTATATTTCTATACTTATTTTATTATTTATTTATTTTCAACATTTATCAGTCGGCCACACCTACAGCCTAAACGGTTCAACCGATTTTCATTAATTTTCGTATAGTAATATTACATATTGGGGAATACCGCCTTTTTATTTTTTCAATTTTTTTAAGCATTTCCTTCTAAAAAAATTCACTTCCGGTTCATTCTAATCTTCTTTTTTTTCAAATTTTTTTTTTGCTCTGTACGTACAATTGTATGCTTAATTCAAAGCTTCAAAAATAACTGCCATGTTGTTTTGAAATTTACAAAATTTTGCTCCATTTCCGGTTAAACCGGAAGTTTTAGTATTATAACATTATATTTTTTTTAAATCTACATATTTTATATTACATTACATATCGCATAAAAATAAGAGTAAAAAGTGTAAAAAAATAGTGAAAAAAGAGTAAAGAGTAAAAAAGTTCCCAAAAAAAAAATATTTTTTGCGCATTTTCTTCTAAAACATTCACTTCCGGTTCATTTTAATCTTCTTTTTCTTGCCCTGTACGTACAATTATTGTATGCTCAATTCAAAACTTCAAAAATAACTGCCATGTTGGATTGAACTTTTGCTCTATTGTCATGTAATGTTATGTAATCTATTGTAATGTAATGTAATGTAAAATGAAAAATGATATATGAAAAATGATATATCAAAAATGATATATGAAAAATGGAAATTGAAAATTGAAAAATTAAAATTGAAAATTGAAAGTCAAAAGTCGAAAGTCGAAAGTCGAAAGTCAAAAGTCGAAAGTCGAAAGTCAAAAAAGTTAAAAGTTAAAAGTCGAAAGTCGAAAGTCGAAAGTCGAAAGTCGAAAGTCGAAAGTCGAAAGTTGAAAGTTGAAAGTTGAAAGTTGAAAGTTGAAAGTTGAAAGTTGAAAGTTGAAAGTTGAAAGTTGAAAGTTGAAAGTTGAAAGTTGAAAGTTGAAAGTTGAAAGTTGAAAGTTGAAAGTTGAAAGTTGAAAGTTGAAAGTTGAAAGTTGAAAGTTGAAAGTTGAAAGTTGAAAGTTGAAAGTTGAAAGTTGAAAGTTGAAAGTTGAAAGTTGAAAGTTGGAACTTGAAACTTGAAACTTGAAACTTGAAACTTGAAACTTGAAACTTGAAACTTGAAACTTGAAAGTTAAAAGTTAAAAGTTAAAAGTTAAAAGTTAAAAGTTAAAAATTAAAAGTTGAAAGTTGAAAGTTGAAAGTTGAAAGTTGAAAGTTGAAAGTTGAAAGTTGAAAGTTGAAAGTTGAAAGTTGAAAGTTGAAACTTGAAAGTTGAAACTTGAAACTTGAAACTTGAAAGTTGAAAGTTGATTGTTGAAAGTTGAAACTAACTTGAAACTTGAAAGTTGAAACTTGAAAGTTGAAACTTGAATACGTAACAATGCAATACAAAAATGCCAACATATTTTTTTTTAAAAAAAGTTCAATGTTTACATGGCCTACTTAAAAAAATTAAAATAATAGTGAAGTTAATTTTTATCAATATTTTCACAATATAAGGGTATGATATAATTATATAGTTGAATTCAGAATAAAATTCTCTATTTAATGAGCTAATAAAAAATATATTAAGCCATTTAAAAAAATTGAACATTGATCCATAAGTTGTGTACCATTAGCTTTAAAAAATAATAGTTATTCTAAAATGTGCTCCTCTCTAAGCTTTACAATATTTCTTAATCACTTTTTTGTGTAACTTTTCATATTCACGAATAAATGGTACTATTACATTACATTACATTGATACACCCTGTATAATCGCTTCTATCTATCTCAATATACTAATAAGCTTAAATAATTTATGCACATAAATTATTTATTTATTTATTTTCAACATTCAAAAGTCGGCCACATCTACAGCCCAAACGGTTCAACCGATTTTCATTAATTTTCGTATAGTCGTAATACACATTGGGGAATAGGGCCTTTTTATTTTTTCAATTTTTTTAAGCATTTCCTTCTAAAAAAATTCACTTCCGGTTCATTCTAATCTTTTTTTTCAAATTTTTTTTTGCTCTGTACGTACAATTGTATGCTCAATTCAAATCTTCAAAAATAACTGCCATGTTGGATTGAAGTTTTGCTCCATTGTCATGTAATGTAATGTAATCTATTGTAATGTAATGTAATCTATTGTAATGTAATGTAATGTAAAATGTAAAATATAAAATAAACATGAAACATGAAAATGAAAATTGAAACTTGAAACTTACTTATGCTAAAATGTGCCCCTCTCTAACTGTAACTTTTCATATTAAAAAAAAAAAGGAGTCCGCAAACATTTACTGTTGCTCACGTAACACCATTCATAACGTTAGAAATTAAAATTATAAACGCATACATAATTACACATATTAATTCTCTCTACAGGTCACACATATTATTGTAGACAATCAATGAAAAATATAAAACAAACGTTACATCATCTCTGGCAGAAGTTATTCAATGTCAAAATTTCATAACTGACCTTCACTTACCTATGTTCACGGTACAATTTCCAATTTCAAACTTTCTTAATAGGAATCAATAAATTATATTGTTTATAAACAGTACGTAATAATTTGTTTTGTGAACTTGCATATACAAATTTTACCTTAAAATAACTTATGTAAAATAATAACATGATTCTAGGGATTTTTTGAGGTACTGCAAGATATGTTAAAAACATGAATTTAAAATTATTTATATATCATAAATTACATTACATTTTAATGTAACTAAAATTACGTATTTATAACAATTTATTCCAATTTATTTACAAATATTACTCGGCTCCAGAATATATATATATATATATATATATATATATATATATATATATATATATATATATATATATATATATATATATAGATTGGTATCACTGAGCGTGGCCATTTAACAGTGTTACCAAGTGTAGTATTATAATGTTAAAATATCATAATTTTTCACAGGTTAGCAGCAGTACGAACAATCATAGCATAATTGCAATTTTTGTCCAGTCATTATCGATTATTTTATATAATATATATTTTCGTCATATCTATAATAGGATTATTATCGATTCAGCCAATATGTAGTGGTAGCTGGTTTGTTGGTAGCAATGCTTGATAATCTTGAGATCTTGAGTTATCATTTGTCAACAATAACTTTGCAGTGATAGTTTCTCGCAAGCAAATTGTTACTAAATCATCATATCATCTACTCTGTGCCTATGAGCACAGTATATAAGCGTGTGTTATAGTTAGATTAAGTTGCAATTATTTAATAATAAAACTTGTTGTAAGGCTTTGTTTTTACTGATGAACATTATAGATTGCATGACGAGAAAAGTACGATTTTAAAAATGCAAAAATTCAAAATTATGTTAATGTATGGTAGGCGTGGACATCGATGAAGAATACTAAACTAAAAATGTAAGTATATATTTACTTATTGATTTGTTGATTTATGCTTTGTTTATGCATCCCAATACAACGCCAAATGGTTAGCATCCCACACAGCAGTCAGGCAATTCGGGTGACCAGCAATCAAGGGCAAATCCAGGTGAAAATATAACCTTTAACTACTCGCGTTGGTGTAAAAAATACACCAAAGATATTTACAACGCTGTATTTCTGCAGCGCGTTTACTTCCATCTTCGTCCAGTCATATAACCTTCGACCGATTCATGAACTAATAACATCCACAGTTTCGTTACGACTGCCTGTTACAGATGTGAGATATTGTACAAAATGAACTTATATACGGATTTAAAACAACACAAAATAGACAATTTAAAGTAATTATTGGTGTTCTATAAAAAATAAAACAATTTATTTTCAAAAAGAGTTATGTTTAATACATTTGTCAAGTCGTCAAAACCCTAACAAGGTCACAATTAGTGATTAAAAACAACAAGAAATTAATATCTGACAAATAAAGATATTTTATTTAACTCACAAATGTTCGTCTTGTATTTTGGCATGATTTTCCGCCAAATCAAAGACAAATATCACTAAATTTTCATATTCATAACGGACCTTGTACATTTTTATTACACCGTGACGTCATTTTTCAATGTGTCACGTAGTGAAATTTTTATGAATTAAAGAGAGAAAAGTACTATGTTGTCACTTTATGTGATATTTATTTGGCATTTTTAGAATATAAAACATCGTTTTTGAAAAAATATACGTATTTTACATGCTATCTATCTTTTCTCCATTAAAGTTGAAAGTTGAAAATTGAAACTTGGAATTTGAAATTTGAATGTTGAAACTTGAAAATTGAAAGTGGAAAATGAAAAATGAAAATGTAATGTAATTTTATGTATGTATGTTATCAATTAATTTTTTTTCTTATATATATAAGTTATAGTGCTAACCAAATGAACAAGTGTTGATGTGACAGTACGTGACAATATCATATTACAATAGTATAAAACCATGTGTAACTCTTTAGTTAAGCTAGTCTGTATTTCGCAACCTGTATTATCATATTAAAGTATCATAAACTTGTATTCACAAAAATAAATATTTTTTAAAAACCCAATCGATCGATAAAGAAATTTAAGTGGCGCAGTCGGTAGGATTGTCAAAACAATTTAACGAATATAAATTGTTTCACTTTCGTGATTAATTTGGCAATTCGAACATATTTATACTTCGATCACCGTATCCTGCATCAGAGGGGACATCAGAAGCAAGAAACATCTCGACGAGCCGAGCGAGCCAAGCTGAGCGGACATCAGTGCAACTCCAGCCTCAACTTCGAGACCGTGTACGACTTCAGGGCACATGAAGCCGACACTACTATTTTTGTGAGTACCATATGTCATTCAGAGAACTAGAATCTATATCAGATTCAAATAATTCCGAATCAGACTCCGATCTCGAAATAGAAGATCGTATAATTAATTTAAATTCAAATTATATTAGAAATATCATTTTACGAACGCCAGTATTAAACATGGCTACCCCTGTATTAAGAAAAGAATATTTGGACATGGTGCCAGAGTTCCATGGGGAACGTGAATTACTTTCTAGATTTATTAGTGTTTGTGAAAAATTAGTTACAAAATTTTATAACACCACAAACACAACAGATTTCCAAAACGAATATTTAATGAGTAGTATATTAGCGAAAATAAAAGGTGAAGCAGCTATTAATATTGCAAGTTGCACCATTGAAAAATGGGAAGATTTAAAGAAAGCATTAAAAAATGCTTATTCAGACAAACGTGACTGGTTCACATTAAATATGGAAATAACGGAATTAAAACAAAATCCTAATGAAAACGTTTTTGATTTTTATGGTCGTTTACAACACTTATTAAATTTACAAATTTCTTGTATTTCAACAAATGCCGCTGCCGAAGCATCCGTTGTAATGATTGATTATTTCCAACATTATGCTTTGCGCGTTTTGTTAAAAGGTTTAAAAGAACCTATAGGCCAATTAATGAGGGCAAAGAACCCCGCAGATTTAAATTCAGCTTTAAGTATGCTAGCAAATGATTTCCAATTTGAATATTATGCCAAATCCAAAAATACTAATCAGCATACACACAAATTAAATCAAAAACCACAAACACACCAAACAAGATATAATATTCCGAAACCCACACCTTATTTTAATTTTACACCCAATAAAAATCCATATCATTCACCTATGCAACAAACAGCATACAGACAACAATATACACCCCAACAACAACCAAGACAATACACACCACAAATACCACGGCAAGGTCCATCAATCAGACAAAACCTTCCTGGCCCTACTCCGATGAGTATTTCCACGCGAAATACAGTCCAACACCGTCCTACACCTGGCCCATCCAGACAGGTACAAAACCACTACGGACAAAACCGCGCTAACACAGCGGGAGAATTATTTAATATCAACGAGTCAGCTGAACCTGCCATTGACCCATATGTTTATTACAATCCCGACGATAACCAAGAACAAACTGTCCAAATTTTAATTGATAACAATGACTACGAAAATTCAAAAAACCCCGAAAATTTCGATGACGATAATTTTTTAGACGTCGCAGCCTCGGAACACATAGAACACATTTAACCAGAATCGAACTAATGAACTTGACAAATAAAAGTAAATTACCGTACATTATATTCCCAGAAAATAACCTGAAAGTTTTAATAGATACAGGAAGTACGAAATCCTTTATAAAACCTACCATAGCGCATAAATATTACAAAAATTCCATTTTTAAAGACCCATTCCAAATTTCAACTGCGCATGGAACATCAGTCGAAAATTATAGTACACTCGTACCTATTTCAAAATTATTTAATTTAAAGAAAAATGCAAGTTTAAAATATCATATTTTCAATTTTCACGATGAATTTGATCTTTTATTAGGGTTAGATAACTTGAAATCATTAAAAGTAATTATAGATTTGAATAAAAATTTAATTATAACACCCACCTGCCAAATAAAAATTCAACACCAAAATTCCGAAAATACAATTAATACAAACAATATTTGTCATTCAGATAATAACGTAACTTTAGATCCCAAAACTGAAAAGGTAATCAAAATTCAAGTAACCCAACAAAACGGAACTATTTTAATACCAAAACAAAAACAGAATAATTTAATTATCCCTGAATGTGTCACCACAGCCAATAATCACTATGCACTTTGCACAGCAATTAATAATTCAGAATCACATATTAAATTCACACAATTACAACCAATTACCGTAGAGAACATCTCCAATTATGAAACATACTCATCCCCTAACCTCAATTTCATTCAATCAGAAAAAATTAAATTTGATATTTCAAAAATTCGGACAGATCACATGAATTCAGAAGAAAAATCAGCTATTTCTAAATTAATTCATAAATATTCTGATATATTTCACGTAGATGACAAAAATTTAACATTTACTAATCAAATTAAACATTCCATAAAAACAAGTGACGAAATTCCTATTTACACAAAATCTTATAGATACCCAGAAATTCACCGACAAGAGGTACGTTCTCAAACACAAAAAATGTTAGATCAAAATATTATCAGACCATCGTGTTCTCCATGGTCATCGCCTATTTGGGTTGTTCCCAAAAAGATTGACGCATCCGGTAAACGCAAGTGGCGTATAGTGGTAGAATATAGGAAACTGAATGAAAAGACCATTAACGACAAATATCCACTACCAAATATAACTGACTTACTAGACAAACTTGGACGTTGTCATTATTTTACTACGTTAGACTTAGCATCTGGCTTCCACCAGATTGAAATGGACAAACAAGACATACAAAAAACTGCATTTAATACGGAAGACGGGCATTATGAATTCACTCGTATGCCTTTTGGCTTAAAAAACGCGCCCGCGACATTCCAACGCGTTATGGACAATGTTCTGAGAGGATTAGTAAACGAAAAATGCCTCGTTTACCTCGACGACATTATTATATTTAGCACCAGCCTTCAAGAACATATTCAAAATTTAAAATTAGTTTTCGATCGTTTGAAAAATTCAAATTTTAAAGTACAATTAGATAAATGTGAATTCCTCAAAAAAGAAGTAGCATATCTCGGGCATATTGTAACCCCTGATGGCGTGAAACCAAATCCCGACAAAATTTCAGCCGTTCTAAATTTTCCTATTCCAAAAACTACATCACAAATAAAAGGTTTCTTAGGACTTTTAGGCTATTATCGGAAATTTATTAAAGACTTCGCTAAAATAACGAAACCGCTGACTAAACGCTTAAAGAAAGGTGCAGTTATTGACATTAACGACCCTGAGTACAGACAATGTTTTGAAAATTGCAAGAATTTGCTGACTAACGAGCCGCTACTCCAATACCCAGACTTTGATAAAGAATTTAACTTGACATGCGACGCTAGCCAAGTAGCAATAGGAGCCGTGCTATCTCAAGGTGGCCTAGGCAACGACCTACCAGTAGCTTATGCAAGCAGGACATTAAACGACACTGAGATAAACTATTCCACCATCGAGAAAGAACTTTTAGCTATCATTTGGGCGACTCAATACTTTAGAACATACTTACTAGGACGCAAATTCAAAATCTATACAGACCATCGACCCTTGCAATGGCTATTCTCGTTAAAACAATGTAGCCAAAAATTAATAAGATGGCGCCTCAAATTAGAGGAATACGACTATGAGATAATCTATAAGAAAGGCAAACTTAACACCAATGCCGACGCCTTAAGCCGTATACCTGTAGAAACTAAAAATAATCAAAACGTACAATTACAAACACAACTAGATGACACTCCACTAACTCTATACAAAGACTATTTAGATAAAAAACACTACCTAAATCACAATAACGACAACATCGTAGAAGTAATAGGTAATCTATTCGACGCACCATCCGACTCTAGTCTAGCTCATTGCGTGAGCAAAGATTTAGAAATGTCATCGGGTATTGCCAAAAATTTCAAAAATAAATTTAATAACGTACACACATTAAAATCTCAAAATCCTCAACTTCATAATCTAGTATATTTAAAAACCCCACAAAAATATATACTGTACTTAATAACAAAAGAAAATTATTACAATAAACCCACTAAACAAGACATATTCTATACCTTATTAAACTTGAAAAAATTCTGTTTGCATCATAAAATAAAAAATTTAAGTATACCAAAAATTGCATGTGGACATGACAACCAAGTTTGGACCGAAATTAAATTAATGTTAAAATACATATTCGATAACACTGACATACTAATAACTGTTTACAAACTCCCTGAAAACGAAATTCCCCAGATCGAATTAAACATAAACGAAGCAGAAAACATGAAACACTTTTATAAATTCATAGAAAATTTTAATACAGAGTTAAAAAATAAAACAGATAATAAAGATGACGATATTCAATCCCTTGCAGTCGAGGTAGGTGACTCACATCATAATGAGATAAACGATGACGACACAAGCGATAGCGATATCACAATACATTCAAGTAAAGAAAATCCTATTGTCGGAATCCCAATAGTAGAATGCCCTGTAAACTATGGCAAAAATCAAATCATCATAACAGAAGTTGATTTTAATCCCAAACAAGTAAAAATTACAAAATTATACGATAATAAAAAATTACGATTGGAAGTAGATTTTTCAAAATTTAATTACAAAGATGAAATGATTGCATTCATTAAAGAATACATTGTACCAAAAGTAAAATACCACATTTATTTCCAAAATGAACTATACGAGAAATTCAGTCTAATACTTCAAAATTATTTCAAAAATTCTCAACTAAATTTAGTAAAATGTACAAAATATTTAAGAGACGTTACCGATAACGAAGAAATCACACAAATCATATCGAATTACCATTGTGGCAAAACTAATCACCGCGGTATCGACGAAACAGAAGCACGCATAAAACAACAATATTATTGGCCAAAATTAAGAAAATCTATTCAAACATTTATTAATAGTTGTGAAATATGTCAAATAACAAAATACGATCGGAGACCCCTAAATGTAAATTTAAACATCACCCCTACCGCTACGAAACCTTTCCAAATTTTACATATAGACAGTATCACCTTAGAACAAGCAAAATTCTTAACTATTGTAGATTCATTTTCAAAATATGCACAAGCATACAAATTAAAATCAGGACAAGGCATAGAAGTTTGTAATAACCTAGTAAAATATTTTACACATCACGGCATTCCAGAACAAATTATTTCAGACAACGGGCTAGAGTTCAAAAACTCAGTCGTAAAAGAATTGCTGACACTACACAAAATCGACATACATTTCATAAGCTCACAACATCCAGAATCTAATGGCATTATAGAACGTTTTCACTCTACCCTTATAGAACATATCAGACTATTTAATAATCAAAAAGAATACAAAACTGAGCCTATAGAATCCAAAGTAAATTATGCGTTATTAGCATATAATAACACAATTCATTCAGTCACAAAACTGAAACCATGCGAAATTATTACCGGCCATTTAGACACTAACTCTCCATTTAATCTCGACCTCGAAAAACAACTTATCAATAATTATATAGAAAATCACAAGAATAAAACTAAATTACTTTACGAATCAATTAGAGACAAAATCCAAACGAATAAAGACAAAGTAATAAGCAAATGTAATGCAAATAGAGAAGAACTGCCCGAAATCCCCGAAAAGGTATACGTGAAAAATAGACAAAAACAACAAAAAACGAAAAACAAATATAAACCCGAAAAGCTAACAAAAGTTAATAAAAATCTTAAAACAGGAAAAATAAAAACCACCCACGGTAATACAACAGAGAACATTCACCTCTCTAACATTAAACGCCCTAGACAAAAAACTTATAATTTTGAACCACTTCCAGGTTGTTCGCATTGGGACACGGAACAATAATTAGGAACATAACAAAAACCTCGGAATCCTTCCTATCAATCTCGGTCCTGCCGAACTCGAAAAGACAACTCACACATTCATACACTACTACAATCTCAAAGTTCTTCTAAAACAGTACATCGATTTAAATACACAATACTCAACACTAAAAATCAACCATATCAAATAACCCACAGTATTTCAACGAAATAAATAAAAAATTAGAAAATATTCAAATCAATCACCGGAAATTTAGATGTTTGCAAGCATGCAAAAAAGACAAAAAAAAAAACTAGCATAATTTGGAAAATCAACTCAACCTTTCGTATTCGGTGAACCACCAAATTATTCAAAATTTTAATAAAACCATCTTAGATATCCAGCACAACGAAGAAATATTAAAATCCAAAATTTTACAACTTTTCTAAATAATAAACAGTACGCACATTAGTATACTGTATGGAAAAAACATTTACGATCAACTTGTTATATTATACAATTCTATATTAAATGTCGTTGAAAACTCAACCACCTTTTGTAAATTAAGAACTCTGCATTAGTATAATACGCCCCATGGAGCTACTAGCAGAACTAAAACAAATATCAAAATTCTATCTCTTGCAGTTATCATTTGAACCCCGACAAGTGAACCTATTAGACTTCGAGTCCTTGTTAAAAATAAATTGTAAAATTAAAGCAACTCAAATAAACTATTTCATTTCCACCCCCATTAATTTCGAAAAAACTTTCGAACTCTACTATATTTACTCTATTCCAAACAAATACGAATCAAAATTTATTACAATTATCCCCAATACGAAATATCTTCTTAAATCTGATAAGGAAATCGTGCCTCTGAATGATATGTGCGTTCAAGCAAAAATATATCAGTGTCCTCACAAATATCACGCCCATTTCTCAGCGATGTGCGAAGAAGAAATATTCCAAAATCAAACTTCGAGTCATTACCATTATACAAAAATATACTTAATAGAAAATCATGTCGAAGTGATTCCAGAAATCAACATGTACCTAGCTGTTTTCCCAAACGAGGAAAAAATCACCATCGAATGCCAATCCAATCAACATCCAAACCCTAGAGGAAACTAGCCATGCAGAAGAGGTAGTCTCGCACCCCTGAAGGCATCGAACTTCGACTCCCCCAGGAGGCTCGAATCTGAGGAGGGAGGAGTTATAGTGCTAACCAAATGAACAAGTGTTGATGTGACAGTACGTGACAATATCATATTACAATAGTATAAAACCATGTGTAACTCTTTAGTTAAGCTAGTCTGTATTTCGCAACCTGTATTATCATATTAAAGTATCATAAACTTGTATTCACAAAAATAAATATTTTTTAAAAACCCAATCGATCGATAAAGAAATTTAAGTTATATATATATGCGACGAAAACACTGTCCACCTAACGGGAGCTCGGCGAAGTCGAGTGATCACTATCTAATATACTAAAAAAAAAGTAAAAAGAGCAAAACGTGTAACAAAAGGTTCTACACCCTGTATTACTTTAATTAAGTAAGTGTTATTATTATTATGGGGATGTCATAGGAGAACCAGCGGCGTTAGCACTTTGTATAGCTTATGTACGTTTACAATATGAGAATGCCTGTAAACAGTCATAAAAATCTTGAAGACAGCGGCGGCTGGCATAAAACACTTGAAGTCAGCCGTGGCTGTCATAAAACACTGTCCACCTAGGGGAAGCTCGGCGTAGCCGAGTTTTCGCTAGTCTCAATATACTAATAAGCTTAAATAATTTATGCACATAAATTATTTATTTATTTATTTTCAACATTCAAAAGTCGGCCACACCTACAGCCCAAACGGTTCAACCGATTTTCATTAATTTTCGTATAGTCATAATACACATTGGGGAATAGGGCCTTTTTATTTTTTCAATTTTTTTAAGCATTTCCTTCTAAAAAAATTCACTTCCAGTTTATTCTAATCTTCTTCTTTTTCAAATTTTTTTTTTGCTCTGTACGTACAATTGTATGCTCAATTCAAATCTTCAAAAATAACTGCCATGTTGGATTGAAGTTTTGCTCCATTGTCATGTAATGTAATGTAATCTATTGTAATGTAATGTAATCTATTGTAATGTAATGTAAAATGTAAAATGAAAAATGATATATGAAAAATGATATGTGAAAAATGATAAGTTGAAAGTTGAAAGTTGAAAGTTGAAAGTTGAAAGTTGAAAGTTGAAAGTTGAAAGTTGAAAGTTGAAAGTTGAAACTTGAAACTTGAAACTTGAAACTTGAAACTTGAAACTTGAAACTTGAAACTTGAAACTTGAAACTTGAAACTTGAAACTTGAAACTTGAAACTTGAAACTTGAAACTTGAAACTTGAAACTTGAAACTTGAAACTTGAAACTTGAAACTTGAAACTTGAAACTTGAAACTTGAAACTTGAAACTTGAAACTTGAAACTTGAAACTTGAAACTTGAAACTTGAAACTTGAAACTTGAAACTTGAAACTTGAAACTTGAAACTTGAAACTTGAAACTTGAAACTTGAAACTTGAAACTTGAAACTTGAAACTTGAAACTTGAAACTTGAAACTTGAAACTTGAAACTTGAAACTTGAAAATTGAAAGTTGAATTAATAAAATGTAAAATTTAAATGTAAAATATAAAATGTGAAATGTAAAATGTAAAATGTAAAATAAAAAATGGAAAATGCAACATGAAAAATGAAAAACGGAAAATGAAAAACGGAAAATGGAAAACGGAAAATGGTAACATAATATAATGGAAAATGAAAGGAGGAGTAACAAAAGTAAAAAAAATAAAGTGAAAGTTGTAAAAATAATAAAATAATAAAGTAATTTGAGCAATTTGGAAAAAATAATATACGTAACAATGACCATACAAAAATGCTAACATAATTTTTTTTTTAAAAAAATTAAAATAATAGTAAAGTTAATTTTTATCAATTTTTTTCGCAATGTAAGGGTATGATATAATTATATCGTTGAATTCAGAATAAAATTCTCTATTTAATGAGCTAATAAAAAATATATGAAGCCATTTAAAAAAATAGAACATTGATCCATAAGTTGTGTACCATTAGCTTTAAAAAAATAATAGTTATTCTAAAATGTGCTCCTCTCTAAGCTTTACAATATTTCTTAATCACTTTTTTGTGTAACTTTTCATATTCACGAATAAATGGTACTATTACATTACATTACATTGATACAGCCTGTATAATCGCTTCAATCTATCTCAATATACTAATAAGCTTAAATAATTTATGCACATAAATTATTTATTTATTTAAAGTCGAAAGTTCAAAGTTGAAAGTTGAAAGTTGAAAGTTGAAAATTGAAAGTTGAAAGTTGAAAGTTGAAAGTTGAAAGTTGAAAGTTGAAACATGAAAGTTGAAAGTGGAAACTTGAAACTTGAAACTTGAAACTTGAACCTTGAAACTTGAAACTTGAAACTTGAAACTTGAAACTTGAAACTTGAAACTTGATACTTGAAAATTGAAAGTTGAATTAATAAAATGTAAAATTTAAATGTAAAATATAAAATGTGAAATGTGAAATGTGAAATGTAAAATGTAAAATAAAAAATGGAAAATGCAACATGAAAAATGAAAAACGGAAAATGAAAAACGGAAAATGGAAAACGGAAAATGGTAACATAATATAATGGAAAATGAAAGGAGGAGTAACAAAAGTAAAAAAAATAAAGTGAAAGTTGTAAAAATAATAAAATAATAAAGTAATTTGAGCAATTTGGAAAAAATGATGTACGTAACAATGACCATACAAAAATGCTTACATAATTTTTTTTTTAAAAAAATTAAAATAATAGTAAAGTTAATTTTTATCAATTTTTTCGCAATGTAAGGGTATGATATAATTATATCGTTGAATTCAGAATAAAATTCTCTATTTAATGAGCTAATAAAAAATATATAAAGCCATTTAAAAAAGTAGAACATTGATCCATAAGTTGTGTACCATTAGCTTTAAAAAAATAATAGTTATTCTAAAATGTGCTCCTCTCTAAGCTTTACAATATTTCTTAATCACTTTTTTGTGTAACTTTTCATATTCACGAATAAATGGTACTATTATATTACATTACATTGATACACCCTGTATAATCGCTTTAATCTATCTCAATATACTAATAAGCTTAAATAATTTATACACATAAATTATTTATTTATTTATTTTCAACATTCAAAAGTCGGCCACACCTACAGCCCAAACGGTTCAACCGATTTTCATTAATTTTCGTATAGTCATAGTACACATTGGGGAATAGGGCCTTTTTATTTTTTCAATTTTTTTAAGCATTTCCTTCTAAAAAAATTCACTTCCGGTTTATTCTAATCTTCTTTTTCAAATTTTTTTTTTTTGCTCTGTACGTACAATTGTATGCTCAATTCAAATCTTCAAAAATAACTGCCATGTTGGATTGAAGTTTTGCTCCATTGTCATGTAATGTAACGTAATCTATTGTAATGTAATGTAATCTATTGTAATGTAATGTAAAATGTAAAATGAAAAATGATATATGAAAAATGATATGTGAAAAATGATATATGAAAAATGATATATGAAAAATGAAAAATTAAGATTGAAAATTGAAAATTGAAAAATGAAAATTGAAAATTGGAAAATGAAAATTGAAATTTGAAAATTGGAAAATGAAAAATCAAAGTTAAAAGTTGAAAGTTGAAAGTTGAAAGTCGAAAGTTGAAAGTTGAAAGTTGAAAGTTGAAAGTCGAAAGTTGAAAGTTGAAAGTTGAAAGTTGAAAGTTGAAAGTCGAAAGTTGAAAGTTGAAAGTTGAAAGTTGAAAGTTGAAAGTTGAAAGTCGAAAGTCGAAAGTCGAAAGTTGAAAGTTGAAAGTTGAAAGTTGATAGTTGAAAGTTGAAAGTTGAAAGTTGAAAGTTGAAAGTTGAAACTTGAAACTTGAAACTTGAAACTTGAAACTTGAAACTTGAAATGATAAAATGTAAAATTTAAATGAAAAATCAAAGTTAAAAGTTGAAAGTTGAAAGTTGAAAGTCGAAAGTTGAAAGTTGAAAGTTGAAAGTTGAAAGTTGAAAGTCGAAAGTTCAAAGTTGAAAGTTGAAAGTTGAAAGTTGAAAGTTGAAAGTTGAAAGTTGAAAGTTGAAAGTTGAAAGTTGAAACTTGAAATGATAAAATGTAAAATTTAAATGAAAAATCAAAGTTAAAAGTTGAAAGTTGAAAGTTGAAAGTTGAAAGTTGAAAATTGAAAGTTGAAAGTTGAAACTTGAAACTTGAAACTTGAAACTTGAAACTTGAAACTTGAAACTTGAAACTTGAAACTTGAAACTTGAAACTTGAAACTTGAAACTTGAAACTTGAAACTTGAAACTTGAAACTTGAAACTTGAAACTTGAAACTTGAAACTTGAAACTTGAAACTTGAAACTTGAAACTTGAAACTTGAAACTTGAAACTTGAAACTTGAAACTTGAAACTTGAAACTTGAAACTTGAAACTTGAAACTTGAAACTTGAAACTTGAAACTTGAAACTTGAAACTTGAAACTTGAAACTTGAAACTTGAAACTTGAAACTTGAAACTTGAAACTTGAAACTTGAAACTTGAAACTTGAAACTTGAAACTTGAAACTTGAAACTTGAAACTTGAAACTTGAAACTTGAAACTATTTATTTTCAACATTCAAAAGTCGGCCACACTTACAGCCCAAACGGTTCAACCGATTTTCATTAATTTTCGTATAGTCATAATACACATTGGGGAATAGGGCCTTTTTATTTTTTCAATTTTTTTAAGCATTTCCTTCTAAAAAAATTCACTTCCGGTTTATTCTAATCTTCTTCTTTTTCAAATTTTTTTTTTTGCTCTGTACGTACAATTGTATGCTCAATTCAAATCTTCAAAAATAACTGCCATGTTGGATTGAAGTTTTGCTCCATTGTCATGTAATGTAATGTAATCTATTGTAATGTAATGTAATCTATTGTAATGTAATGTAAAATGTAAAATGAAAAATGATATATGAAAAATGATATGTGAAAAATGATATATGAAAAATGATATATGAAAAATGAAAAATTAAAATTGAAAATTGAAAATTGAAAAATGAAAATTGAAAATTGGAAAATGAAAATTGAAATTTGAAAATTTGAAAATGAAAAATCAAAGTTAAAAGTTGAAAGTTGAAAGTTGAAAGTCGAAAGTTGAAAGTTGAAAGTTGAAAGTTGAAAGTCGAAAGTTGAAAGTTGAAAGTTGAAAGTTGAAAGTTGAAAGTTGAAAGTTGAAAGTCGAAAGTTGAAAGTTGAAAGTTCAAAGTTGAAAGTTGAAAGTTGAAAGTTGAAAGTCGAAAGTCGAAAGTTGAAAGTTGAAAGTTGAAAGTTGAAAGTTGAAAGTTGAAACTTGAAACTTGAAACTTGAAACTTGAAACTTGAAATGATAAAATGTAAAATTTAAATGAAAAATCAAAGTTAAAAGTTGAAAGTTGAAAGTTAAAAGTTGAAAGTTGAAAGTTGAAAGTTGAAAGTTGAAAGTCGAAAGTTGAAAGTTGAAAGTTGAAAGTTGAAAGTTGAAAGTTGAAAGTTGAAAGTTGAAAGTTGAAAGTTGAAAGTTGAAAGTTGAAAGTTGAAAGTTGAAAGTTGAAAGTTGAAAGTTAAAAGTTAAAAGTTAAAAGTTGAAAGTTGAAACTTGAAACTTGAAACTTGAAACTTGAAACTTGAAACTTGAAACTTGAAAATTGAAAGTTGAATTAATAAAATGTAAAATTTAAATGTAAAATATAAAATGTGAAATGTAAAATGTAAAATAAAAAATGGAAAATGCAACATGAAAAATGAAAAACGGAAAATGAAAAACGGAAAATGGAAAACGGAAAATGGAAAACGGAAAATGGTAACATAATATAATGGAAAATGAAAGGAGGAGTAACAAAAGTAAAAAAAATAAAGTGAAAGTTGTAAAAATAATAAAATAATAAAGTAATTTGAGCAATTTGGAAAAAATAATATACGTAACAATGACCATACAAAAATGCTAACATAATTTTTTTTTTTAAAAAATTAAAATAATAGTAAAGTTAATTTTTATCAATTTTTTCGCAATGTAAGGGTATGATATAATTATATCGTTGAATTCAGAACAAAATTCTCTATTTAATGAGCTAATAAAAAATATATGAAGCCATTTAAAAAAATAGAACATTGATCCATAAGTTGTGTACCATTAGCTTTAAAAAAATAATAGTTATTCTAAAATGTGCTCCTCTCTAAGCTTTACAATATTTCTTAATCACTTTTTTGTGTAACTTTTCATATTCACGAATAAATGGTACTATTACATTACATTACATTGATACACCCTGTATAATCGCTTCAATCTATCTCAATATACTAATAAGCTTAAATAATTTATGCACATATATTATTTATTTATTTATTTTCAACATTCAAAAGTCGGCCACACCTACAGCCCAAACGGTTCAACCGATTTTCATTAATTTTCGTATAGTCATAATACACATTGGGGAATAGGGCCTTTTTATTTTTTCAATTTTTTTAAGCATTTCCTTCTAAAAAAATTCACTTCCGGTTTATTCTAATCTTCTTCTTTTTCAAATTTTTTTTTTGCTCTGTACGTACAATTGTATGCTCAATTCAAATCTTCAAAAATAACTGCCATGTTGGATTGAAGTTTTGCTCCATTGTCATGTAATGTAATGTAATCTATTGTAATGTAATGTAATCTATTGTAATGTAATGTAAAATGTAAAATGAAAAATGATATATGAAAAATGATATGTGAAAAATGATATATGAAAAATGATATATGAAAAATGAAAAATTAAAATTGAAAATTGAAAATTGAAAATTGAAAATTGAAAATTGAAAATTGAAAATTGAAAATTGGAAAATGAAAATTGAAATTTGAAAATTTGAAAATGAAAAATCAAAGTTAAAAGTTGAAAGTTGAAAGTTGAAAGTCGAAAGTTGAAAGTTGAAAGTTGAAAGTTGAAAGTTGAAAGTCGAAAGTTGAAAGTTGAAAGTTGAAAGTTGAAAGTTGAAAGTTGAAAGTTGAAAGTTGAAAGTTGAAAGTTGAAAGTTGAAAGTTGAAAGTTGAAAGTTAAAAGTTAAAAGTTAAAAGTTAAAAGTTGAAAGTTGAAACTTGAAACTTGAAACTTGAAACTTGAAACTTGAAACTTGAAACTTGAAACTTGAAACTTGAAACTTGAAAATTGAAAGTTGAATTAATAAAATGTAAAATTTAAATGTAAAATATAAAATGTGAAATGTAAAATGTAAAATAAAAAATGGAAAATGCAACATGAAAAATGAAAAACGGAAAATGAAAAACGGAAAATGGAAAACGGAAAATGGAAAACGGAAAATGGTAACATAATATAATGGAAAATGAAAGGAGGAGTAACAAAAGTAAAAAAAATAAAGTGAAAGTTGTAAAAATAATAAAATAATAAAGTAATTTGAGCAATTTGGAAAAAATAATATACGTAACAATGACCATACAAAAATGCTAACAATTTTTTTTTTTAAAAAATTAAAATAATAGTAAAGTTAATTTTTATCAATTTTTTCGCAATGTAAGGGTATGATATAATTATATCGTTGAATTCAGAACAAAATTCTCTATTTAATGAGCTAATAAAAAATATATGAAGCCATTTAAAAAAATAGAACATTGATCCATAAGTTGTGTACCATTAGCTTTAAAAAAATAATAGTTATTCTAAAATGTGCTCCTCTCTAAGCTTTACAATATTTCTTAATCACTTTTTTGTGTAACTTTTCATATTCACGAATAAATGGTACTATTACATTACATTACATTGATACACCCTGTATAATCGCTTCAATCTATCTCAATATACTAATAAGCTTAAATAATTTATGCACATATATTATTTATTTATTTATTTTCAACATTCAAAAGTCGGCCACACCTACAGCCCAAACGGTTCAACCGATTTTCATTAATTTTCGTATAGTCATAATACACATTGGGGAATAGGGCCTTTTTATTTTTTCAATTTTTTTAAGCATTTCCTTCTAAAAAAATTCACTTCCGGTTTATTCTAATCTTCTTCTTTTTCAAATTTTTTTTTTGCTCTGTACGTACAATTGTATGCTCAATTCAAATCTTCAAAAATAACTGCCATGTTGGATTGAAGTTTTGCTCCATTGTCATGTAATGTAATGTAATCTATTGTAATGTAATGTAATCTATTGTAATGTAATGTAAAATGTAAAATGAAAAATGATATATGAAAAATGATATGTGAAAAATGATATATGAAAAATGATATATGAAAAATGAAAAATTAAAATTGAAAATTGAAAATTGAAAATTGAAAATTGAAAATTGAAAATTGAAAATTGGAAAATGAAAATTGAAATTTGAAAATTTGAAAATGAAAAATCAAAGTTAAAAGTTGAAAGTTGAAAGTTGAAAGTCGAAAGTTGAAAGTTGAAAGTTGAAAGTTGAAAGTTGAAAGTCGAAAGTTGAAAGTTGAAAGTTGAAAGTTGAAAGTTGAAAGTTGAAAGTCGAAAGTTGAAAGTTGAAAGTTGAAAGTTGAAAGTTGAAAGTCGAAAGTCGAAAGTTGAAAGTTGAAAGTTGAAAGTTGAAAGTTGAAACTTGAAACTTGAAACTTGAAACTTGAAATGATAAAATGTAAAATTTAAATGAAAAATCAAAGTTAAAAGTTGAAAGTTGAAAGTTGAAAGTTGAAAGTTGAAAGTCGAAAGTTGAAAGTTGAAAGTTGAAAGTTGAAAGTTGAAAGTTGAAAGTTGAAAGTTGAAGAATGAAAGTTGAAAGTTGAAAGTTGAAAGTTGAAAGTTGAAACTTGAAACTTGAAACTTGAAACTTGAAACTTGAAACTTGAAACTTGATACTTGAAAATTGAAAGTTGAATTAATAAAATGTAAAATTTAAATGTAAAATATAAAATGTGAAATGTGAAATGTAAAATGTAAAATGTAAAATAAAAAATGGAAAATGCAACATGAAAAATGAAAAACGGAAAATGAAAAACGGAAAATGGAAAACGGAAAATGGTAACATAATATAATGGAAAATGAAAGGAGGAGTAACAAAAGTAAAAAAAATAAAGTGAAAGTTGTAAAAATAATAAAATAATAAAGTAATTTGAGCAATTTGGAATAAATAATATACGTAACAATGACCATACAAAAATGCTAACATAATTTTTTTTTAAAAAAAATTAAAATAATAGTAAAGTTAATTTTTATCAATTTTTTCGCAATGTAAGGGTATAATATAATTATATCGTTGAATTCAGAATAAAATTCTCTATTTAATGAGCTAATAAAAAATATATGAAGCCATTTAAAAAAATAGAACATTGATCCATAAGTTGTGTACCATTAGCTTTAAAAAAATAATAGTTATTTTAAAATGTGCTCCTCTCTAAGCTTTACAATATTTCTTAATCACTTTTTTGTGTAACTTTTCATATTCACGAATAAATGGTACTATTACATTACATTACATTGATACACCCTGTATAATCGCTTCAATCTATCTCAATATACTAATAAGCTTAAATAATTTATGCACATATATTATTTATTTATTTATTTTCAACATTCAAAAGTCGGCCACACCTACAGCCCAAACGGTTCAACCGATTTTCATTAATTTTCGTATAGTCATAATACACATTGGGGAATAGGGCCTTTTTATTTTTTCAATTTTTTTAAGCATTTCCTTCTAAAAAAATTCACTTCCGGTTTATTCTAATCTTCTTCTTTTTCAAATTTTTTTTTTTGCTCTGTACGTACAATTGTATGCTCAATTCAAATCTTCAAAAATAACTGCCATGTTGGATTGAAGTTTTGCTCCATTGTCATGTAATGTAATGTAATCTATTGTAATGTAATGTAATCTATTGTAATGTAATGTAAAATGTAAAATGATATATGAAAAATGATATGTGAAAAATGATATATGAAAAATGATATATGAAAAATGAAAAATTAAAATTGAAAATTGAAAATTGAAAAATGAAAATTGAAAATTGGAAAATGAAAATTGAAATTTGAAAATTTGAAAATGAAAAATCAAAGTTAAAAGTTGAAAGTTGAAAGTTGAAAGTCGAAAGTTGAAAGTTGAAAGTTGAAAGTTGAAAGTTGAAAGTCGAAAGTTCAAAGTTGAAAGTTGAAAGTTGAAAGTTGAAAGTTGAAAGTTGAAAGTCGAAAGTTGAAAGTTGAAAGTTGAAAGTTGAAAGTTGAAAGTCGAAAGTCGAAAGTTGAAAGTTGAAAGTTGAAAGTTGAAAGTTGAAACTTGAAACTTGAAACTTGAAACTTGAAACTTGAAATGATAAAATGTAAAATTTAAATGAAAAATCAAAGTTAAAAGTTGAAAGTTGAAAGTTGAAAGTTGAAAGTTGAAAGTCGAAAGTTGAAAGTTGAAAGTTGAAAGTTGAAAGTTGAAAGTCGAAAGTTCAAAGTTGAAAGTTGAAAGTTCAAAGTTGAAAGTTGAAAGTCGAAAGTTGAAAGTTGAAAGTTGAAAGTTGAAAGTTGAAAGTTGAAAGTTGAAAGTCGAAAGTCGAAAGTTGAAAGTTGAAAGTTGAAAGTTGAAAGTTGAAAGTTGAAAGTTGAAACTTGAAACTTGAAATGATAAAATGTAAAATTTAAATGAAAAATCAAAGTTAAAAGTTGAAAGTTGAAAGTTGAAAGTTGAAAGTCGAAAGTTGAAAGTTGAAGTTGAAAGTTGAAAGTTGAAAGTTGAAAATTGAAAGTTGAAAGTTGAAAGTTGAAAGTTGAAAGTTGAAAGTTGAAAGTTGAAAGTTGAAAGTTGAACATTGAAAGTTGAAAGTTGAAAGTTGAAAGTTGAAAGTTGAAAGTTGAAAGTTGAAAGTTGAAAGTTGAAACTTGAAACTTGAAACTTGAAACTTGAAACTTGAAACTTGAAACTGGAAACTTGAAACTTGAAACTTGAAACTTGAAACTTGAAACTTGAAACTTGAAACTTGAAACTTGAAACTTGAAACTTGATACTTGAAAATTGAAAGTTGAATTAATAAAATGTAAAATTTAAATGTAAAATATAAAATGTGAAATGTAAAATGTAAAATAAAAAATCTGATGTGGCCAGCACATAACCTCTCGCCGTATATTTTACCTGGCTGTATGCATAAAGCAAAGAATATTTTTATAAATACAAATAATATATTCATATAAATCTATGACGTATAAACTTCTTTGTTATTCAATAATAGTATGTCTCAACATGAAGATATTTTACCATAAATTATGTTACAATAAATTACAAAGTAGAGTACTATATATAAATATTAGGCTGGTAACAGCAATTTTAAATTCGAACAACGTTGTTTACTTTCTCTTCATATTCTTCTAGTAAAAACATTAATTTTGGGCGGTCTAAAATGTATATATGGATTGTGCATCTATTCTTACATATCTTCTTTTACATTTTATTTTTTCATACATGTTATATCTAAATAACACTAATTCCCTTTAATAAAGTGACGGATAGATTGCACTCCGATTATTCTTATATCGATGTGTAATTTTCTCAATATTTACAACTTACTTGAGAAGAATTTGATAGCTTTTTCGCAATTCAAAGTTACTCTAGTCTATAGTACTGGTGTACATTGTCCCATAATGTTTGAAACAAATTTAAGTCCTTCAACCTAGACTTGTCATCTCCATAATAGTCACAGATCAAGAATTAAGGGATTCTCCAAGTACATTTTTCTTTCATTACTCATTATTTCTGACACTGACATTTATCTGTCAGTTACAAATAATTTAAATTATCAACTATTTTTCATGGCATTCTTTCGGCTGTCAAATTTATTACAACAGATTATTTTATATATTATACTTCTTTTATATCTAAATCTATGGAATATATAATAAAATATTTAAATGTATCAGATAGAGAATTTAATTTTCTTTAATATTACCACGAAAAATTTTCAAAAAATAATATTTAGAAGATTTTTTTTCAAGAATCTTCTACTTCCGGTTGTCCAATTATTACCAAAACCTTTTCAGATCTTCCCATGAATGTCCGATTGGGAAATACGTTGTTAAACAAATTTTAAGTCTTATAGTTTTTGAGTAACCGTCCTTCCAACATCCCACACACACACACACACACACACACACACACACACACACACATCCACGCACACACACACACACACAGACATCATCGTAAAAATGTTAAAATCGGATTGTAGGGACCTTAAAACATGCTTATTCAATAAAATCTGGATATGCGATTTTTAGCATGAATGCAATACCTCTCTTAGCGAGAGGTAAAAATGGAAAATGCAACATGAAAAATGAAAAACGGAAAATGAAAAACGGAAAATGGAAAACGGAAAATGGTAACATAATATAATGGAAAATGAAAGGAGGAGTAACAAAAGTAAAAAAAATAAAGTGAAAGTTGTAAAAATAATAAAATAATAAAGTAATTTGAGCAATTTGGAAAAAATAATATACGTAACAATGACCATACAAAAATGCTAACATAATTTTTTTTTTAAAAAAATTAAAATAATAGTAAAGTTAATTTTTATCAATTTTTTCGCAATGTAAAGGTATGATATAATTATATCGTTGAATTCAGAATAAAATTCTCTATTTAATGAGCTAATAAAAAATATATGAAGCCATTTAAAAAAATAGAACATTGATCCATAAGTTGTGTACCATTAGCTTTAAAAAAATAATAGTTATTCTAAAATGTGCTCCTCTCTAAGCTTTACAATATTTCTTAATCACTTTTTTGTGTAACTTTTCATATTCACGAATAAATGGTACTATTACATTACATTACATTGATACACCCTGTATAATCGCTTCAATCTATCTCAATATACTAATAAGCTTAAATAATTTATGCACATAAATTATTTATTTATTTATTTTCAACATTCAAAAGTCGGCCACACCTACAGCCCAAACGTTTCAACCGATTTTCATTAATTTTCGTATAGTCATAATACACATTGGGGAATAGGGCCTTTTTATTTCTTCAATTTTTTTAAGCATTTCCTTCTAAAAAAATTCACTTCCGGTTCATTCTAATCTTCTTCTTTTTCAATTTTTTTTTTGCTCTACGTACAATTGTATGCTCCATTCAAATCTTCAAAAATAACTGCCATGTTGGATTGAAGTTTTGCTCCATTGTCATGTAATGTAATGTAATCTATTGTAATGTAATGTAATCTATTGTAATGTAATGTAATGTAATGTAAAATGTAAAATATAAAATATAAAATATAAAATATAAAATATAAAATATAAAATATAAAATATAAAATATAAAATATAAAATATAAAATATAAAATATAAAATATAAAATATAAAAATAAACATGAAACATGAAAAATGAAAAATGAAAAATGAAAATTGAAACTTGAAACTTACTTATGCTAAAATGTGCCCCTCTCTAACTGTAACTTTTCATATTAAAAAAAAAAAAAAAGTCCGCAAACATTTACTGTTGCTCACGTAACACCATTCATAACGTTAGAAATTAAAATTATAAACGCATACATAATTACACATATTAATTCTCTCTACAGGTCACACATATTATTGTAGACAATCAATGAAAAATATAAAACAAACGTTACATCATCTCTGGCAGAAGTTATTCAATGTCAAAATTTCATAACTGACCTTCACTTACCAATGTTCACGGTACAATTTCCAATTTCAAACTTTCTTAATAGGAATCAATAAATTATATTGTTTATAAACAGTACGTAATAAATTGTTTTGTGAACTTGCATATACAAATTTTACCTTAAAACAACTTATGTAAAATAATAACATGATTCTAGGGACTTTTTGAGGTACTGCAAGATATGTTAAAAACATGAATTTAAAATTATTTATATATCATAAATTACATTACATTTTAATGTAACTAAAATTACGTATTTATAACAATTTATTTCAATTTATTTACAAATATTACTCGGCTCCAGAAAATATATATATATATATATATATATATATATATATATATATATATATATATATATATATATATATATATATATATATATATATATAGATTGGTATCACTGAGCGTGGCCATTTAACAGTGTTACCAAGTGTAGTATTATAATGTTAAAATATCATAATTTTTCACAGGTTAGCAGCAGTACGAACAATCATAGCATAATTGCAATTTTTGTCCAGTCATTATCGATTATTTTATATAATATATATTTTCGTCATATCTATAATAGGATTATTATCGATTCAGCCAATATGTAGTGGTAGCTGGTTTGTTGGTAGCAATGCTTGATAATCTTGAGATCTTGAGTTATCATTTGTCAACAATAACTTTGCAGTGATAGTTTCTCGCAAGCAAATTGTTACTAAATCATCATATCATCTACTCTGTGCCTATGAGCACAGTATGTAAGCGTGTGTTATAGTTAGATTAAGTTGAAATTATTTAATAATAAAACTTGTTGTAAGGCTTTGTTTTTACTGATGAACATTATAGATTGCATGACGAGAAAAGTACGATTTTAAAAATGCAAAAATTTAAAATTATGTTGATGTATGGTAGGCGTGGACATCGATGAAGAATACTAAACTAAAAATGTAAGTATATATTTACTTATTGATTTGTTGATTTATGCTTTGTTTATGCATCACAATACAACGCCAAATGGTTAGCATCCCACACAGCAGTCAGGCAATTCGGGTGACCAGCAATCAAGTGCAAATCCAGGTGAAAATATAACCTTTAACTACTCGCGTTGGTGTAAAAAATACACCAAAGGTATTTACAACGCTGTATTTCTGCAGCGCGATTACCTCCATCTTCGTCCAGTCATATAACCTTCGACCGATTCATGAACTAATAACATCCACAGTTTCGTTACGACTGCCTGTTACAGATGTGAGATATTGTACAAAATGAACTTATATACGGATTCAAAACAACACAAAATAGACAATTTAAAGTAATTATTAGTGTTCTATAAAAAATAAAACAATTTATTTTCAAAAAGAGTTATGTTTAATACATTTGTCGTCGTCAAAACCATAACAAGGTCACAATTAGTGATTAAAAACAACAAGAAATTAATATCTGACAAATAAAGATATTTTGTTTAACTCACAAATGTTCGTCTTGTATTTTGGCATGATTTTCCGCCAAATCAAAGACAAATATCACTAAATTTTCATATTCATAACGGACCTTGTACATTTTTATTACACCGTGACGTCATTTTTCAATGTGTCACGTAGTGAAATTTTTATGAACTAAAGAGAGAAAAGTACTATGTTGTCACTTTATGTGATATTTATTTGGAATTTTTAGACTATAAAACATCGTTTTTGAAAAAATATACGTATTTTACATGCTATCTATCTTTTCTCCATTAAAGTTGAAAGTTGAAAATTGAAACTTGGAATTTGAAATTTGAATGTTGAAACTTGAAAATTGAAAGTGGAAAATGGAAAATGAAAATATAATGTAATGTTATGTATGTATGTTATCAATTAATTTTTTTTCTTATATATATATGCGACAAAAACACTGTCCACCTAGCGGGAGCTCGGCGAAGTCGAGTGATCACTATCTAATATACTAACAAAAAAGTAAAAAGAGCAAAACGTGTAACAAAAGGTTCTACACCCTGTATTACTTTAATTAAGTAAGTGTTATTATTATTATGGGGATGTCATAGGAGAACCAGCGGCGTTAGCACTTTGTATAGCTTATGCACGTTTACAATATGAGAATGCCTGTAAACAGTCATAAAAATCTTGAAAACAGCGGCGGCTGGCATAAAACACTTGAAGTCAGCCGTGGCTGTCATAAAACACTGTCCACCTAGGGGAAGCTCGGCGTAGCCGAGTTTTCGCTAGTCTATAATACTAAAAGGCATAAGGATCTATACTTTCATCACGACAATCGCCATCATTTGAACAAGGCTACAGCTTTAACTGTGAGAGCGATTTTCGTACGAGTTTTACCAAATGGTAGATAATTCTTGTCTCGAGTGCCCTAGCCTTATGTGTTTTTTTTCTGTAGGATGCATAGTTTTTGTGGAAAATAATATTTAATGTGAATTTTTGGATTTTTGTTTTTAAAACTGAGACAAAGCTCAAGTACTCTTTGAAAATTTTAAGATGAATATCGCCGAGAAAATATTATGACACATTTTTTGACATTGTCAATTTGAAACTTTAAATGGATATATTTGCGTAATGGAGAATATTTGAAAGAAACTGAATTCAAAATTCTTAATTATGAGAATGGACAATTATTTCACAGAGGTAAAGATGGCCTAAAACACTGTATATTTCAAAAATTATTATTTTTGACGTTATCATGTATTTTAGACAGTGTTACCAAATGTGTCATCTATAAGTAACTACATAAAAACATAAATATTCCTAAATTGACCAATGTCACGACACATTTGACATACCAATTAGAGTTTTTAAATGGAATTAAGAAGAAATCAAAAGTATTTATTATCAATTAAATGAACTACAATAATGATAAAACATATTACAGTAGTTGTAAGTATTCAGAAAGAATACATAATATGTAACATATTTTGGTAACTTTTTATTTACTTTTCATTGTAGACATGTGCGTGAAATGAATTTAATGCATTCAACGTATATATTTGGTTTGAAGCATGAAACAGACTGAAGAATCATTAGAAAATTTTGTAAAACACTATCGGCGGAGCCCTAGGAGGAGCGTGGGCATTTTGCGTGGGCAGTTTGGGTGGGCAGTTTGGGTGGGCAGGTTGCGTGGGCAGGTTCTGCTACACTATCAGCGGAGCCCTAGGAGGAGCTCGGCCGAAGGCCGGGCTTCTGCTAGTAGTATACTATAACGATACAATATAATACTAAATAATCACAGATTACAATTTTGCTACCACCTTCGCACTGACTATAACTCCAGTTGACAGCTGACTGAAACGTTATATTTCCAAGTTTTCATTATTGTAAACTTGGTTTGCGTTTAGTCCAATCAGAAAGCTGGACCCATAGGCCCTATCTTACTCCTAAGTCTATTCTTATCTGAAATACAGTATAGTGCAAAATATCATAGCCTTATGTATGACCCTTAATTATTATTATTTTATTATTAATATTATTTATTTTTGGGTAAGGAAAGAAAATAATTGAAAGTTTTAAATCATGCATTTAAACAAAACAACTTGAAGGTGGTGGCCACCGTTCTCTATGCACTGTTGCAACCGATTTCTGAAGCTCCTTTCTACACGTTTCAACATTCGGGTTATTATAACGCCATTTTTATGGGGATATTTCACAGAGGTTTACAAATACCTCGACACACACCGTCCTACAACCCTGCTCTAGGCTTCAGCTGAAAAATCAGCTCTATAAAGCTGGCTCAGCATTTTCATCTCACAACAAGAAACATAATACTAATATTTAAAGCTCATTTATTGCTAATTTATTACTCATGTTTAAAATTTATTGCTTTTGCCGATTCGGAGAAAATTGATGTGAGCTAGTTTAAAGTCAACCTAGCTCACAACCAAAAATTAAAAAAAAAAACATGTCACAAGACAGAATACGATCTGTTATAATTTATTGCTCTATTTAAAAATTTATTGCTTGCAAATAATCAAGGTTTTCGTTAAACAAACTGCATACCACACGTTTTAGCCTACTAAATGAATATCTGACTTCAAAAAATGCTTTTCTACGGAAATTATATTTTATCGCAGGTCATTATTAGTTTTCAATAATATTTACGCGTGTGAGCTACAGCAATAAATTATTTAAGGGGCGCATTTAGCTAAAACTCCAATTTTACAGGATTATCTCGCAACAAAAACTATCTGTCGCTATAGGCCACTTCAAAAACTGTTGTTCTACGGAAATTATACTTTCTCGCAGGTTACAAATTTGTTATCAACAATATACACGTGTGTGAGGTGAAGCAATAAATTATTTTAGCCGCACCTTTAGCATATACTTTACTTTTATAGGAATATCTCGCAACAAAAACTATCTGTTGCTATAGGGCACTTCAAAAACTGTTTTTCTACGGAATTATACTTTCTCGCAGGTCAGAAATTTGTTATCAATAATATACACTTGTGTGAGCTGAAGCAATAAATTATTTTAGCCGCCAATTTAGCATGAACTCTACTTTTTTAAGAATATCTCGCAACAAAAACTATTTGTTACTATAGGGCACTTCAAAAACTGCTTTTCTACGGTAATTATACTTTATCGCAGATCATTATTAGTCTTCAATAATATTTACGCGTGTGAGCTGCAGCAATAAATTATTTAAGGGGCGCATTTAGCTAAAACTCCAATTTTACAGGATTATCTCGCAACAAAAACTATCTGTTGCTATAGGGCACTTCAAAAACTGTTGTTCTACGGAAATTATACTTTCTCGCAGGTCACAAATTTGTTATCAACAATATACACGTGTGTGAGTTGGAGCAATAAATTATTTTATCCGCGAATTTAGCATAAACTCGACTTTTTTAGGAATATCTCGCAACAAAAAATATCTGTCGCTATAGGGCACTTCAAAAACTGTTGTTCTACGGAAATTATACTTTCTCGCAGGTCACAAATTAGTTATCAACAATATACACGTGTGTGAGTTAGAGCAATAAATTATTTTATCCGCGAATTAATCTTAAACTCGATTTTTTTTAGGAATATCTCGCAACAAAAACTATCTGTCGCTATAGGGCACTTCAAAAATGTTTTTCTACAGAAATTATACTTTCTCGCAGATCACACATTAGTTATCAACAATATACACGTGTGTGAGCTGGAGCAATAAATTATTTTAGCCGCCAATTTAGCTTAAACTCGACTTTTACAGAAATATCTCGCAACAAAAACTATCTGTCATTATAGGGCTCTTCACAACCTTTTTTCTACAGAAATTATACTTTCTCGCAGATCACAAATTAGTTCTCAACAATATACACGTGCGAGAGCTAGAGCAACAAATTATTTTAGCCGCCAATTTAGCTTAAAATCCAACTTTACATATATATCTCACAACAAAAACTATCTGTCGTTATAGAGCACTGCAAAAATGTTTTTCTACAGATATTATACTTTCTTGCTGGTCACAATTTAGTTATCAACAATATAAATGTGTGTGAGCTGGAGCTATAAATTATTTTATCCGCGCATTTATCTTAAACTCTACTTTTTCTGGTATAACTCGTTACAAGAACTATTTATCGCTCTAAGGCACTTCAAAAATGTTTTTCTACAGAAATTATACTTTGTCGCAAGTCACAAATGATCAACAACATTAACGTGTGTGAGCTCGAGCAATAAATTATTGTAGCCGCGAATTTAGCTTAAACTCGACAGGTAGTATTTGTTGCGAGATATTCCTAAAAAACTAGAGTTTAATCTAAATTGGCGACTAAAATAATTTATTGTTGCAGCTCACACATGTCTATATTGTTGTTAACTAATTTGTGACTTGCGAGAAAGTGTAATTTCCGTAGAAAAACAGTTTTTGAAGTGCCCTATAGCGACAGATAATTTTTGTTGCGAGATATTCCTAAAAAAGTCGAGTTTAAGCTAAATTCGCAGATAAAATAATTTATTGCTCCCGCTCACACACGTGTATATTGTTGATAACTAATTTGTGACCTGCGAGAAAGTATAATTTCCGTAGAAAAACAGTTTTTGAAGTGCCCTATAGCGACAGATAGTTTTTGTTGCGAGATATTCCTAAAAAAGTCGAGTTAAGCTAAATTCGCGGATAAAATAATTTATTGCTCCAGTTCAGACACGTGTATATTGTTGATAACTGATTTGTGACCTGCGAGAAAGTATAATTACCATAGAAAAGCAGTTTTTGAAGTGCTCTATTGCGACAGATAGTTTTTGTTGCGAGATATTCCTAAAAAAGTTGAGTTTAAGCTAAATTGGCGACTAAAATAATTTATTGCTTCAGCTCACACAAGTGTATATTGTTGATAACTAATTTGTGATCTGCGAGAAAGTATAATTACCGTAGAAAAGCAGTTTTTGAAGTGCTCTATAGTGACAAATAGTTTTTGTTGCGAGATATTCTTAAAAAAGTAGAGTTCATGCTAAATTAGCGGCTAAAATAATTTATTGCTTCAGCTCACACAAGTGTATATTAATGATAACAAATTTCTGACCTGCGAGAAAGTATAATTCCGTAGAAAAACAGTTTTCGAGTTTTATCTAAATGCGCCCCTTAAATAATTTATTGCTGCAGCTCACACGCGTAAATATTATTGAAGACTAATAATGACCTGCGATAAAGTATAATTTCCGTAGAAAAGCATTTTTTGAAGTCAGATATTCATTTAGTAGGCTAAAACGTGTGGTATGCAGTTTGTTTAACGAAAACCATGATTATTTGCAAGCAATAAATTTTTAAATAGAGCAATAAATTATAACAGATCGTATTCTGTCTTGTGACAGGTTTTTTTTTTAATTTTTGGTTGTGAGCTAGCTTGTCTTTAAGGTTCACATCAATTTTCTCCGAATCGGCAAGAGCAATAAATTTAAAACATGAGTAATAAATTAGCAATAAATGAGCTTTAAATATTAGAACTATGTTTATTGTTGTAAGATGTAACAAAGTAGAGTTTATGCTAAATGCGCGGCTAAAATAATTTATTGCTCCAGCTCACACAAGTGTATATTGTTGATAATTAATTTGTGACCTGCGAGAAAGTATACTTTCCGTAGAAAAACAGTTTTTGAAGTGCCCTATAGCGACAGATAGTTTTTATTGCGAGATATTCCTAAAAAAGTCGAGTTTAAGCTAAATTGGCGGCTAAAATAATTTATTGCTTCAGCTCACACAAGTGTATATTGTTGATAACAAATTTGTGACCTGCGAGAAAGTATAATTACCGTAGAAAAACAGTTTTCGAACTGCCCTATAGCGACAGATAGTTTTTGTTGCGAGATATTCCTAAAAAAGTAGAGTTTACGCTAAAGGCGCGGATAATATAATTTATTGCTCCACCTCACACACGTATATATTGTTGATTACTAATTTGTGACCTGCGAGAAAGCATAATTTCCGTAGAACAACAGTTATTGAAGTGCCCTATAGCGACAGATAGTTTTTGTTGCGAGATATTCCTCAAAAAGTACAGTTTATGCTAAATTGGTGGCTAAAATAATTTATTGCTTCATCTCACACACGTGTATATTGTTAATAACTAATTTGTAACCTGCGAGAAAGTATAATTTCCGTAGAAAAACAGTTTTTGAAGTGCCCTATAGCGACAGATAGTTTTTGTTACGAGATATTCCTAAAAAAATCGAGTTTAAGCTAAATTCGCGGATAAAATAAATTATTGCTCCAGATCACACACGTGTATATTGTTGATAAGTAATTTGTGACCTGCGAAAAAGTATAATTACCATAGAAAAATAGTTTTTGAAGTGCCCTATAGCGACAGATAGTTTTTGTTGCGAGATATTCCTAAAAAAATCGAGTTTAAGCTTAATTCGCGGATAAAATAATTTATTGCTCCAACTCACACACGTGCATATTGTTGATAACTTATTTGTGACCTGCGAGAAAGTATAATTTCCGTAGAACAACAGTTTTTGAAGTGGCCTATAGCGACAGATAATTTTTGTTGCGAGATAATCCTGTAAAATTGGAGTTTTAGCTAAATGCGCCCCTTAAATAATTTATTGCTGTAGCTCACACGCGTAAATATTATTGAAAACTAATAATGACCTGCGATAAAATATAATTTCCGTAGAAAAGCATTTTTTGAAGTCAGATATTCATTTAGTAGGCTAAAACGTGTGGTATGCAGTTTGTTTAACGAAAACCTTGATTATTTGCAAGCAATAAATTTTTAAATAGAGCAATAAATTATAACAGATCGTATTCTGTCTTGTGACATGTTTTTTTTTTTAATTTTTGGTTGTAAGCTAGGTTGTCTTTAAGCTAGCTCACATCAATTTTCTCCGAATCGGCAAAAGCAATAAATTTTAAACATGAGTAATAAATTAGCAATAAATGAGCTTTAAATATTAGTACTATGTTTATTGTTGTGAGATGAAAATGCTGAGCCAGCTTTATAGAGCTTGAAAAATCTTATTCGGCAGGAAATAGCCCGACTGTTGCAACGTGTACAGGAGCTTCAGAAATCGGTTGCATCAGTGCATAGAAAACGGTGGCCATCACCTTCAAGATGTTCTGTTTAAAACTGCATGATATAAAACTTGAAATTATGCTAATGAGCATAATACAAAAATAAATTTTGTCTGTCAGCAATACTTTTTATTTTATTCGCCTTCAAAAAAAGAAAGGCTCTAGGTCCCAACCTGTATTTTTGAAATTTTATAAATACTTACCGCTCATTTATAGTGTATATATATATATATACTTTTATTTTGAATTTTGTGCATTATGTAAAGGGTTTACGTTTACCTTATTTAACTGTTCATCGTTAAGGAAAAATAGTAAACAAATTCATATCTGTGAATGTTACAATGGTTACAATATACAGTTTTAATCTTTCATTTAATTTACATCTGTAAGGAATCATGAAATAAATGTATTTTGTAATGATTACACGTTGCTTTATTAATACCTACTTATTTTTATTCACCACTTAAATGACATTTAAAATTTTAACAGCATTTTAAATCGTATAATGGGGACTTATGATTTTGACGTCATCGGCGGCGGATCCCTCCACAAAATTTAGAAAGGGACAAGAAATTTTTAGAAAGAGCGAGGTGATATACCATGGCCCAGTCGATCAAATGCTTTCCCTCTACAGCACCACCCCGTTGATCAAATAATTTGTTATTTAGTCAGCAAAGTTTGGTTAAGTTATTATGTGTAGTGATTGTTATTAATGAAACATTGTGGAATCAAATCTTTCTGATTCTCACGGAGGGAAAACAAATTCGATTTCATCGTTTCAATTTGAAAAACATGAACTGAATCCATGTACAATACAAATTCCACTGTTGAGAGAGACGGAAAAAAATAATGAAATTTCTTTTAGTGTATATCCACGTCTTAATCTTATTAAAGTCATACATAATTTGTCTCTGGATGTTAAATTATTAAATTTAGTTTTCTTTGGCGTTTTTTGGAAATATCTGTATTTCAACTTTGGCATAACTGTGGGATTTAACAAATCATATAGAACATTAAAATGTTCTACTGATAAGCCAGTGAAATATATATATATATATATTTTACAGCATCATTGCTTAATAAATTATAATTTTGTATTCAATTATTGACAAATTTAGTTTCATTTCTCGATGTCTCTACAGCACCAAATAACTTTCTTTCATAATAATTGTTGACTGTTTGGGTACTACTTTCCTTATTAATCTTTATATCTGTTTGTGTGGACTTGTTCTGCTTATTATCTATTTTTATATGTGTTTTTATTAATATAAACTTCTGTCTCTTTATTAGTAGACAGCTTTATTAAAGTTGCTGTACTTGTTTTTCCAAAATAAGTTTGATTATGTTTGTCCACACATAGGTTTGCGTCATTTTATTATTATTTTGTACATAATTAAACTTCCTTTTTTATCACATTACTAATTCATATTCAATTTATATTAATCATATTATTTCAACTTCCGTGTTCAGTCTCAGACATGTTCATGTTCCTTTTCAAACAATGGTTGTTGTGATCACGTGGGACCAAATATGGATCACGTGATAAATGTAAAACTTAGAGCTAAATCTTGCTCACTACGTAACTAATTATTAAATACTTTTTCACACTAGATGGCGACCAAAATATTTGAATTGTATAAGTCCCCATTGCGAAGAAATATATTTCATTTTTCATACGAATGCCATCTGTTGAATAAAAGCTATAACATTTGTTTGAAATTTGTGTTGGGCAATTTATGAATTAAACAGTGCATGCATTTTATAGTTGTGCATGGATCTTTTTTCAGGAGAAGACGCGGTAAATTTAAACGAAAGGCAATTTCTTTATTAAGCAAGGCATGCATTTTATAGATTTGAATGATTCTGTGTTTACAGAAAACGCGGTAAATTTAAACAAGGCAACTACTGACCAAAACAAGTCATGCATTTTATAGATTTGCATTATTCTGTGTTTATCGATGGCAAGTTTTGAATGATATGGTGTTGCACGAAGCAGTGTATGCATTAAGCAAGCATTATATTTTAGTGCGTTGTATAGCTACCCGTTCGTTTCAGACCGTGAAACGGCTAAATATGATGTAAAAACTGTTTCTGTCGCCTTCAAACGCTTAAAAATGCTATTTCAAAGCGAAGTACGTGTGATTTGAGAGTTTTACAGTAACTTCCACGGAACTTTAGCTGTACCGGCGAGGGCACCACGGAGGGCCCCCAAAACCTTGTATTCACTAAAATTCAGTGCATCTGATGATTTTATGCCCTAATCAACCGATTTCCATCGATACATCACGTAGAATACGTTTCCGAGATGTTCTTACAAATCATTCTTTTCAGACCGTGAAACGGCCAAATATGATGTAAAAACTGTTTCTCTCGCCTTCAAACGCTTAAAAATGCAAATTATAAACAAAATACGTGCGATTTGAGTGTTTTACAGTAACTTCCACGGAACTTTAGCTGTACCGGCTAGGGCACCACGGACGGCCCCCAAAACCTTGTATTTACTAAAATTCAGTGTATCTGATGATTTTATGCCCTAATAAATCGATTTCCATCGATACATCACGTAGAATATGTATCCGAGATGTTCTTACAAATCGTTCGATTCTTACCGTGAAATGGCCAAATATGATGTAAAAACTGTTTCTCTCGCCTTCAAACGCTTAAAAATGCTATTTCAAAGCGAAATACGTGCGATTTGAGTGTTTTACAGTAACTTCCACGGAACTTTAGCTGTACCGGCGAGGGCACCACGGAGGGCCCCCAAAACCTTGTAGTCACTAAAATTCAGTGCATCTGATGATTTTATGCCCTGATCAATCGATTTCCATCTATACATCACGTAGAATATGTATCCGAGATGTTCTTACAAATCGTTCGTTTCAGACCATGAAACGGCCAAATATGATGTAAAAACTGTTTCTCTCGCCTTCAAACGCTTAAAAATGCTATTTCAAAGCGAAATACGTGGGATTTGAGTGTTTTACAGTAACTTCCACGGAACTTTAGCTGTACCGGCGAGGGCACCACGGAGGGCCC
Organism: Harpalus rufipes; assembly: GCA_951394225.1. NCBI lineage: Eukaryota > Metazoa > Arthropoda > Insecta > Coleoptera > Carabidae > Harpalus > Harpalus rufipes. Next base: position 20,099,745 of record OX596285.1, read on the forward strand.
CCAAAACCTTGAAGTCACTAAAATTCAGTTCATCTGATGATTTTATGCCCTAATCAATCGATTTCCATCGATACATCACGTAGAATACGTTTCCGAGATGTTCTTATAAATCGTTCGTTTCAGACCGTGAAACAGCCAAATATGATGTAAAAACTGTTTCAGGCCTTCAAACGCTTAAAAATGCTATTTCAAAGCGAAATACGTGCGATTTGAGTGTTTTACAGTAACTTCCACGGAACTTTAGCTGTACCGGCGAGGGCACCACGGAGGGCCCCCAAAACCTTGTATTCACTAAAATTCAGTGCATCTGATGATTTTATGCCCTAATCAATCGATTTCTATCGATACATCACGTAGAATACGTTTCCGAGATGTTCTTACAAATCGTTCGTTTCAGATCGTGAAACGGCCAAATATGATGTAAAAACTGTTTCTCTCGCCTTCAAACGCTTAAAAATGCTATTTCAAAGCGAAATACGTGCGATTTGAGTGTTTTACAGTAACTTCCACGGAACTTTAGCTGTACCGGCGAGGGCACCACGGAGGGCCCCCAAAACCTTGAAGTCACTAAAATTCAGTTCATCTGATGATTTTATGCCCTAATCAATCGATTTCCATCGATACATCACGTAGAATACGTTTCCGAGATGTTCTTACAAATCGTTCGTTTCAGACCGTGAAACAGCCAAATATGATGTAAAAACTGTTTCAGGCCTTCAAACGCTTAAAAATGCTATTTCAAAGCGAAATACGTGCGATTTGAGTGTTTTACAGTAACTTCCACGGAACTTTAGCTGTACCGGCGAGGGCACCACGGAGGGCCCCCAAAACCTTGTATTCACTAAAATTCAGTGCATCTGATGATTTTATGCCCTAATCAATCGATTTCTATCGATACATCACGTAGAATACGTTTCCGAGATGTTCTTACAAATCGTTCGTTTCAGATCGTGAAACGGCCAAATATGATGTAAAAACTGTTTCTCTCGCCTTCAAACGCTTAAAAATGCTATTTCTAAGCGAAATACGTGCGAATTGAGTGTTTTACAGTAACTTCCACGGAACTTCAGCTGTACAAACGAGGGCACCACGGAGGGCCCCCAAAACCTTGTATTCACTAAAATTCAGTGCATCTGATGATTTTATGCCGTAATCAATCGATTTCCATCGATACATCATGTAGAATACGTCTCCGAGATGTTCTTACAAAACGTTCGTTTCAGACCGTGAAACGGCCAAATATGATGTAAAAACTATTTCTCTCGCCTTCAAACGCTTAAAAATGCTATTTCAAACCGAAATACGTGCGATTTGAGTGTTTTACAGTAACTTCCACGGAACTTTAGCTGTACCGGCGAGGGCACCACGGAGGGCCCCCAAAATTTTGTATTCACTAAAATTCAGTGCATCTGACGATTTTATGCCCTAATCAATCGATTTCCATCGATACATCACGTAGAATATGTATCCGAGATGTTCTTACAAATCGTTCGTTTCAGACCGTGAAACGGCTAAATATGATGTAAAAAATGTTTCTCTCGCCTTCAAACGCTTAAAAATGCTATTTCAAAGCGAAATACGTGCGATTTGAGTGTTTTACTGTAACTTCCACGGAAATTTAGCTGTACCGGCGAGGGCACCACGGAGGGCCCCCAAAATTTTGTATTCACTAAAATTCAGTGCATCTGACGATTTTATGCCCTAATCAATCGATTTCCATCGATACATCACGTAGAATATGTATCCGAGATGTTCTTACAAATCGTTCGATTCAGACCGTGAAACGGCCAAATATGATGTAAAAACTATTTCTCTCGACTTCAAACGCTTAAAAATGCTATTTCAAAGCGAAATACTTGCGATTTGAGTGTTTTACATTAACATCCACGGAACTTTAGCTGTACCGGCGAGGGCACCACGGAGGGCCTTCAAAACCTTGAATTCACTAAAATTCAGAGCATCTGATGATTTTATGCCCTAATCAATCGATTTCCATCGGTAAAACACGTAGAATATGTATTCGAGATGTACTTACAAATCGTTCGTTTCAGACCGTGAAACGGTTAAATATGATGTGAAAACTGTTTCTCTCGCCTTCAAACGATTAAAAATGCTATTTCAAAGCGAAACACGTGCAATTTGAGTGTTTTACAGTACTTCCACGGAACATTAGCCGTACCGGCGAAGGCACCACGGAGGGCCCCCAAAACCGTGTATTCACTAAAATTCAGTGCATATGATGATTTTATGCCCTAATCAGTCGATTTCCATCGATACATCACGTAGAATACGTTTCCGAGATGTTCTTACAAATCGTTCGTTTCAGACCGTGAAACGGCCAAATATGATGTAAAAACTGTTTCTCTCGCCTTCAAACGCTTAAAAATGCTATTTCAAAGCGAAATACGTGCAATTTGAGTGTTTTACAGTAACTTCCACGGAACTTTAGCTGTACCGGCGAGGGCACCACGGAGGGCCCCCAAAACCTTGTATTCACTAAAATTCAGTGCATCTGATGATTTTATGCCCTAATCAGTCGATTTCCATCGGTACATCACGTAGAATATGTATCCGAGATGTTCTTACAAATCGTTCGTTTCAGACCGTGAAACGGCTAAATATGATGTAAAAACTGTTCCTCTCGCCTTCAAACGCTTAAAAATTCTATTTCAAAGCGAAATACGTGCGATTTGTGTATTTACAGTAACTTCCACGGAACTTTAGCTGTACCGGCGAGGGCACCACGGAGGGCCCCCAAAACCTTGTATTCATTAAATTTCTGTGTATCTGATGACTTTATGCCCTAATCAATCGATTTCCATCGATACATCAAGTAGAATATGTAGCCGAGATGTTCTTCCAAATCGTTCTTTTCAGACCGTGAAACGGCCAAATATGATGTAAAAACTGTTTCTCTCGCATTCAAACGCTTAAAAATGCTATTTTAAAGCGAAATACGTGCGATTTGAGTGTTTTACAGTAACTTCCACGGAACTTTAGCTGTACCGGCGAGGGCACCATGGAGGCCCCTCAAAACCTTGTATTCACTAAAATTCAGTGCATCTGATGATTTTATGCCCTAATCAATCGATTTCCATCGGAACATCACGTAGAATACGTTTCCGAGATGTTCTTACAAATCGTTCGTTTCAGACCGTGAAACGGCCAAATATGATGTAAAAACTGTTTCTCTTGCCTTCAAACGCTTAAAAATGCTATTTCAAAGCGAAATACGTGCAATTTGAGTGTTTTACAGTAACTTCCACGGAACTTTAGCTGTACCGGCGAGGGCACCACGGAGGGCCCCCAAAACCTTGTATTCACTAAAATTCAGTGCATCTGATGATTTTATGCCCTAATCAGTCGATTTCCATCGGTACATCACGTATAATACGTTTCCGAGATGATCTTACAAAAAATCTTTCGTTTCAGACCGTGAAACGGCCAAATATGATATAAAAACTGTTTCTCTCGCCTTCAAACGCTTAAAAATGCTATTTCAAAGCAAAATACGTGCGATTTGAGTGTTTTACAATAACTTGCACGGAACTTTAGCTGTACCGGCGAGGGCACCACGGAGGGCCCCCAAAACCTTGTATTCACTAAAATTCAGTGCATCTGATAATTTTATGCCCTAATCAATCGATTTTCATCGGTACATCCCGTAGAATATGTATCCGAGATGTTCTTACTAATCGTTCGTTTCAGACCGTGAAACGGCTAAATATGATGTAAAAACTGTTCCTCTCGCCTTCAAACGCTTAAAAATGCTATTTCAAAGCGAAATACGTGCGACTTGTGTATTTACAGTAACTTCCACGGAACTTTAGCTGTACCGGCGAGGGCACCACGGAGGGCCCCCAAAACCTTGTATTCACTAAATTTCAGTGTATCTGATGACTTTATGCCCTAATCAATCGATTTCCATCGATACATCAAGTAGAATATGTATCCGAGATGTTCTTACAAATCGTTTTTTCAGACCGTGAAACGGCCAAATATGATGTAAAAACTGTTTCTCTCGCATTCAAACGCTTAAAAATGCTATTTTAAAGCGAAATACGTGCGATTTGAGTGTTTTACAGTAACTTCCACGGAACTTTAGCTGTACCGGCGAGGGCAAAATGGAGGCCCCTCAAAACCTTGTATTCACTAAAATTCAGTGCATCTGATGATTTTATGCCCTAATCAATCGATTTCCATCGGAACATCACGTAGAATACGTTTCCGAGATGTTCTTACAAATCGTTCGTTTCAGACCGTGAAACGGCCAAATATGATGTAAAAACTATTTCTCTCGCCTTCAAACGCTTAAAAATGCTATTTCAAAGCGAAATACGTGCGATTTGAGTGTTTTACAGTAACTTCCACGGAACTTTAGCTGTACCGGCGAGGGCACCACGGAGGGCCCCCAAAATTTTGTATTCACTAAAATTCATTGCATCTGACGATTTTATGCCCTAATCAATCGATTTCCATCGATACATCACGTAGAATATGTATCCGAGATGTTCTTACAAATCGTTCGTTTCAGACCGTGAAACGGCTAAATATGATGTAAAAACTATTTCTCTCGCCTTCAAACGCTTAAAAATGCTATTTCAAACCGAAATACGTGCGATTTGAGTGTTTTACAGTAACTTCCACGGAACTTTAGCTGTACCGGCGAGGGCACCACGGAGGGCCCCCAAAATTTTGTATTCACTAAAATTCATTGCATCTGACGATTTTATGCCCTAATCAATCGATTTCCATCGATACATCACGTAGAATATGTATCCGAGATGTTCTTACAAATCGTTCGTTTCAGACCGTGAAACGGCTAAATATGATGTAAAAACTGTTTCTCTCGCCTTCAAACGCTTAAAAATGCTATTTCAAAGCGAAATACGTGCGATTTGAGTGTTTGACTGTAACTTCCACGGAAATTTAGCTGTACCGGCGAGGGCACCATAGAGGGCCCCCAAAACCTTGTATTCACTAAAATTCAGTGCATCTGATAATTTTATGCCCTAATCAATCGATTTTCATCGGTACATCCCGTAGAATATGTATCCGAGATGTTCTTACTAATCGTTCGTTTCAGACCGTGAAACGGCTAAATATGATGTAAAAACTGTTCCTCTCGCCTTCAAACGCTTAAAAATGCTATTTCAAAGCGAAATACGTGCGACTTGTGTATTTACAGTAACTTCCACGGAACTTTAGCTGTACCGGCGAGGGCACCACGGAGGGCCCCCAAAACCTTGTATTCACTAAATTTCAGTGTATCTGATGACTTTATGCCCTAATCAATCGATTTCCATCGATACATCAAGTAGAATATGTATCCGAGATGTTCTTACAAATCGTTTTTTCAGACCGTGAAACGGCCAAATATGATGTAAAAACTGTTTCTCTCGCATTCAAACGCTTAAAAATGCTATTTTAAAGCGAAATACGTGCGATTTGAGTGTTTTACAGTAACTTCCACGGAACTTTAGCTGTACCGGCGAGGGCAAAATGGAGGCCCCTCAAAACCTTGTATTCACTAAAATTCAGTGCATCTGATGATTTTATGCCCTAATCAATCGATTTCCATCGGAACATCACGTAGAATACGTTTCCGAGATGTTCTTACAAATCGTTCGTTTCAGACCGTGAAACGGCCAAATATGATGTAAAAACTATTTCTCTCGCCTTCAAACGCTTAAAAATGCTATTTCAAAGCGAAATACGTGCGATTTGAGTGTTTTACAGTAACTTCCACGGAACTTTAGCTGTACCGGCGAGGGCACCACGGAGGGCCCCCAAAATTTTGTATTCACTAAAATTCATTGCATCTGACGATTTTATGCCCTAATCAATCGATTTCCATCGATACATCACGTAGAATATGTATCCGAGATGTTCTTACAAATCGTTCGTTTCAGACCGTGAAACGGCTAAATATGATGTAAAAACTGTTTCTCTCGCCTTCAAACGCTTAAAAATGCTATTTCAAAGCGAAATACGTGCGATTTGAGTGTTTGACTGTAACTTCCACGGAAATTTAGCTGTACCGGCGAGGGCACCATAGAGGGCCCCCAAAACCTTGTGTTCACTAAAATTCAGTGTATCTGATGATTTTATGCCCTAATCAATCGATTTCCATCGATATATCACGTAGAATATGTATCCGAGATGTTCTTACAAATCGTTCGATTCAGACCGTGAAACGGCCAAATATGATGTAAAAACTATTTCTCTCGACTTCAAACGCTTAAAAATGCTATTTCTATGCGAAATTTGTGCGATTTGACTGTTTTACAGTAAATTCCACGGAACTTTAGCTGTACCGGCGAGGGCACCACGGAGGGCCTTCAAAACCTTGAATTCACTAAAATTCAGAGCATCTGATGATTTTATGCCCTAATCAATCGATTACCATCGGTAAAACACGTAGAATATGTATTCGAGATGTACTTACAAATCGTTCGTTTCAGACCGTGAAACGGTTAAATATGATGTAAAAACTATTTCTCTCGCCATCAAACGCTTAAAAATGCTATTTCAAACCGAAATACGTGCGATTTGAGTGTTTTACAGTAACTTCCACGGAACTTTAGCCGTACCGGCGAAGGCACCACGGAGGGCCCCCAAAACCTTGTATTCACTAAAATTCAGTGCATATGATGATTTTATGCCCTAATCAGTCGATTTCCATCGATACATCACGTAGAATACGTTTCCGAGATGTTCTTACAAATCGTTCGTTTCAGACCGTGAAACGGCCAAATATGATGTAAAAACTGTTTCTCTCGCCTTCAAACGCTTAAAAATGCTATTTCAAAGCGAAATACGTGCAATTTGAGTGTTTTACAGTAACTTCCACGGAACTTTAGCTGTACCGGCGAGGGCACCACGGAGGGCTCCCAAAACCTTGTATTCACTAAAATTCAGTACATCTGAAGATTTTATGCCCTAATCAGTAGATTTCCATCGGTACATCACGTATAATACGTTTCCGAGATGATCTTACAAAAAATCTTTCGTTTCAGACCGTGAAACGGCCAAATATGATGTAAAAACTGTTTCTCTCGCCCTCAAACGCTTAAAAATGCTATTTCAAAGCAAAATACGTGCGATTTGAGTGTTTTACAATAACTTGCACGGAACTTTAGCTCTACCGGCGAGGGCACCACGGAGGGCCCCCAAAACCTTGTATTCCCTAAAATTCAGTGCATCTGATGATTTTATGCCCTAATAAATCGATTTTCATCGGTACATCCCGTAGAATATGTATCAGAGATGTTCTTACAAATCGTTCGTTTCAGACCGTGAAACGGCTAAATATGATGTAAAAACTGTTCCTCTCGCCTTCAAACGCTTAAAAATTCTATTTCAAAGCGAAATACGTGCGATTTGTGTATTTACAGTAACTTCCACGGAACTTTAGCTGTACCGGCGAGGGCACCACGGAGGGCCCCCAAAACCTTGTATTCACTAAATTTCAGTGTATCTGATGACTTTATGCCCTAATCAATCGATTTCCATCGATACATCAAGTAGAATATGTATCCGAGATGTTCTTACAAATCGTTCTTTTCAGACCGTGAAACGGCCAAATATGATGTAAAAACTGTTTCTCTCGCAATCAAACGCTTAAAAATGCTATTTTAAAGCGAAATACGTGCGATTTGAGTGTTTTACAGTAACTTCCACGGAACTTTTGCTGTACCGGCGAGGGCACCATGGAGGCCCCTCAAAACCTTGTATTCACTAAAATTCAGTGCATCTGATGATTTTATGCCCTAATCAATCGATTTCCATCGGAACATCACGTAGAATACGTTTCCGAGATGTTCTTACAAATCGTTCGACTCAAACCGTGAAACGGCCAAATATGATGTAAAAATTGTTTCTCTCGCCTTCAAACGCCTAAAAATGCTATTTCAAAGCGAAATACGTCCGATTTGAGTGTTTTACAGTAACTTCCACGAAACTTTAGCTGTACCGGCGAGGGCACCACGGAGGGCCCCCAAAATTTTGTATTCACTAAAATTCAGTGCATCTGACGATTTTATGCCCTAATCAATCGATTTCCATCGATACATCACGTAGAATATGTATCCGAGATGTTCTTACAAATCGTTCGTTTCAGACCGTGAAACGGCCAAATATGATGTAAAAACTGTTTCTCTCGCCTTTAAACGCTTAAAAATGCTATTTCAAAGCGAAATACGTGCGATTTAAGTGTTCCACGGAACTATAGCTGTACCAGCGAGGGCACCACGGAGGGCCCCCAAAACCTTGTATTCACTAAAATTCAGTGCATCTGATGATTTTATGCCGTAATCAATCGATTTCCATCGATACATCATGTAGAATACGTCTCCGAGATGTTCTTACAAATCGTTCGTTTCAGACCGTGAAACAGACAAATATGATGTAAAAACTGTTTCTCTCGCCTTCAAACGCTTAAAAATGCTATTTCAAAGCGAAATACGTGCGATTTGAGTGTTTTACAGTAACTTCCACGGAACTTTAGCTGTACCGGCGAGGGCACCACGGAGGGCCCCCAAAATTTTGTATTCACTAAAATTCAGTGCATCTTATGATTTTATGCCCTAATCAATCGATTTCCATCGATACATCACGTAGAATATGTATCCGAGTTGTTCTTACAAATCGTTCGTTTCAGACCGTGAAACGGCTAAATATGATGTAAAAAACTGTTTCTCTCGCCTTCAAACGCTTAAAAATGCTATTTCAAAGCGAAATACGTGCGATTTGTGTATTTACAGTATCTTCCACGGAACTTTAGCTGTACCGGCGAGGGCACCACGGAGGGCCCCCAAAACCTTGTATTCACTAAAATTCAGTGCATCTGATGATTTTATGCCCTAATCAATCGATTTCCATCGATACATCATGTAGAATACGTCTCCGAGATGTTCTTACAAATCGTTCGTTTCAGACCGTGAAACAGACAAATATGATGTAAAAACTGTTTATCTGGCCATCAAACGCTTAAAATGCTATTTCAAAGCGAAATACGTGCGATTTGAGTGTTTTACTGTAACTTTTACGGAACTTTAGCTGTACCGGCGAGGGCACCACGGAGGGCCCCAAAACCATGTATTCACTAAAATTCAGTGCATCTCATGATTTTATGCCCTAATCAATCGATTTCCATCGATACATCACGTAGAATACGTTTCCGAGATGTTCTTACAAATCGTTCTTTTCAGACCGTGAAACGGCCAAATACGATGTAAAAATTGTTTCTCTCGCCTTCAAACGCTTAAAAATGCTATTATAAAGCGAAATACGTGCGATTTGAGTGTTTTACATTAACTTCCACGGAACTTTAGCTGTACCGGCGAGGGCACCAGAGAGGGCCCCTAAAATTTTGTATTCACTAAAATTCAGTGTATCTGACGATTTTATGCCCTAATCAATCGATTTCCATCGATACATCACGTAGAATATGTATCCGAGATGTTCTTACAAATCGTTCGTTTCAGACCGTGAAACGGCCAAATATGATGTAAAAACTGTTTCTCTCGCCTTTAAACGCTTAAAAATGCTATTTCAAAGCGAAATACGTGCGATTTAAGTGTTCCACGGAACTATAGCTGTACCAGCGAGGGCACCACGGAGGGCCCCCAAAACCTTGTATTCACTAAAATTCAGTGCATCTGATAATTTTATGCCCTAATCAATCGATTTCCATCGATACATCAAGTAGAATACGTTTCCGAGATATTCTTACAAATCGTTCGTTTCAAACCGTGAAACGGCCAAATATGATGTAAAAACTGTTTCTCTCGCCTTCAAACGCTTAAAAATGCTATTTTAAAGCGAAATACGTGCGATTTGTGTGTTGTACAGTAACTTCCACGGAACTTTAGCTGTACCGGCGAGGCCACCATGGAGCCCCCCCCAAAACCTTGTATTCACTAAAATTCAGTGCATCTGATGATTTTATGCCCTAATCAATCGATTTTCATCGGAACATCACGTAGAATACGTTTCCGAGATGTTCTTACAAATCGTTCGTTTCAAACCGTGAAACGGCCAAATATGATGTAAAAACTGTTTCCTCTCGCCTTCAAACGCTTAAAAATGCTATTTCAAAGCGAAATACGTCCGATTTGTGTGTTTTACAGTAACTTCCACGAAACTTTAGCTGTACCGGCGAGGGCACCACGGAGGGCCCCCCAAAACCTTGTAGTCACTAAAATTCAGTGTATCTGATGATTTTATGCCCTAATCAATCGATTTCCATCGATACATCAAGTAGAATATGTATCCGAGATGTTCTTACAAATCGTTCTTTTCAGACCGTGAAACGGCCAAATATGATGTAAAAACTGTTTCTCTCGCCTTCAAACGCTTAAAAATGCTATTTTAAAAGCGAAATACGTGCGATTTGAGTGTTTTACAGTAAGTTCCACGAAACTTTAGCTGTACCGGCGAGGGCACCACGGAGGGCCCCCAAAACCTTGTAGTCACTAAAATTCAGTGCATCTGCTGATTTTATGCCCTGATCAATCGATTTCCATCTATACATCACGTAGAATATGTATCCGAGATGTTCTTACAAATCGTTCGTTTCAGACCGTGAAACGGCTAAATATGATGTAAAAACTTGTTTCTCTCGCCTTCAAACGCTTAAAAATGCTATTTCAAAGCGAAATACGTGCGATTTGAGTGTTTGACTGTAACTTCCACGGAAATTTAGCTGTACCGGCGAGGCACCATAGAGGGCCCCCAAAACCTTGTGTTCACTAAAATTCAGTGTATCTGATGATTTTATGCCCTAATCAATCGATTTCCATCGATACATCACGTAGAATATGTATCCGAGATGTTCTTACAAATCGTTCGATTCAGACCGTGAAACGGCCAAATATGATGTAAAAACTATTTCTCTCGACTTCAAACGCTTAAAAATGCTATTTCTATGCGAAATTTGTGCGATTTGACTGTTTTACAGTAAATTCCACGGAACTTTAGCTGTACCGGCGAGGGCACCACGGAGGGCCTTCAAAACCTTGAATTCACTAAAATTCAGAGCATCTGATGATTTTATGCCCTAATCAATCGATTACCATCGGTAAAACACGTAGAATATGTATTCGAGATGTACTTACAAATCGTTCGTTTCAGACCGTGAAACGGTTAAATATGATGTAAAAACTATTTCTCTCGCCATCAAACGCTTAAAAATGCTATTTCAAACCGAAATACGTGCGATTTGAGTGTTTTACAGTAACTTCCACGGAACTTTAGCCGTACCGGCGAAGGCACCACGGAGGGCCCCCAAAACCTTGTATTCACTAAAATTCAGTGCATATGATGATTTTATGCCCTAATCAGTCGATTTCCATCGATACATCACGTAGAATACGTTTCCGAGATGTTCTTACAAATCGTTCGTTTCAGACCGTGAAACGGCCAAATATGATGTAAAAAACTGTTTCTCTCGCCTTCAAACGCTTAAAAATGCTATTTCAAAGCGAAATACGTGCAATTTGAGTGTTTTACAGTAACTTCCACGGAACTTTAGCTGTACCGGCGAGGGCACCACGGAGGGCTCCCAAAACCTTGTATTCACTAAAATTCAGTACATCTGAAGATTTTATGCCCTAATCAGTCGATTTCCATCGGTACATCACGTATAATACGTTTCCGAGATGATCTTACAAAAAATCTTTCGTTTCAGACCGTGAAACGGCCAAATATGATGTAAAAACTGTTTCTCTCGCCCTCAAACGCTTAAAAATGCTATTTCAAAGCAAAATACGTGCGATTTGAGTGTTTTACAATAACTTGCACGGAACTTTAGCTCTACCGGCGAGGGCACCACGGAGGGCCCCCAAAACCTTGTATTCACTAAAATTCAGTGCATCTGATGATTTTATGCCTAATAAATCGATTTTCATCGGTACATCCCGTAGAATATGTATCAGAGATGTTCTTACAAATCGTTCGTTTCAGACCGTGAAACGGCTAAATATGATGTAAAAACTGTTCCTCTCGCCTTCAAACGCTTAAAAATTCTATTTCAAAGCGAAATACGTGCGATTTGTGTATTTACAGTAACTTCCACGGAACTTTAGCTGTACCGGCGAGGGCACCACGGAGGGCCCCCAAAACCTTGTATTCACTAAATTTCAGTGTATCTGATGACTTTATGCCCTAATCAATCGATTTCCATCGATACATCAAGTAGAATATGTATCCGAGATGTTCTTACAAATCGTTCTTTTCAGACCGTGAAACGGCAAATATGATGTAAAAACTGTTTCTCTCGCAATCAAACGCTTAAAAATGCTATTTTAAAGCGAAATACGTGCGATTTGAGTGTTTTACAGTAACTTCCACGGAACTTTTGCTGTACCGGCGAGGGCACCATGGAGGCCCCTCAAAACCTTGTATTCACTAAAATTCAGTGCATCTGATGATTTTATGCCCTAATCAATCGATTTCCATCGGAACATCACGTAGAATACGTTTCCGAGATGTTCTTACAAATCGTTCGACTCAAACCGTGAAACGGCCAAATATGATGTAAAAATTGTTTCTCTCGCCTTCAAACGCCTAAAAATGCTATTTCAAAGCGAAATACGTCCGATTTGAGTGTTTTACAGTAACTTCCACGAAACTTTAGCTGTACCGGCGAGGGCACCACGGAGGGCCCCCAAAACCTTGTAGTCACTAAAATTCCAGTGCATCTGATGATTTTATGCCCTGATCAATCGATTTCCATCTATACATCACGTAGAATATGTATCCGAGATGTTCTTACAAATCGTTCGTTTCAGACCGTGAAACGGCCAAATATGATGTAAAAACTGTTTCAGGCCTTCAAACGCTTAAAAATGCTATTTCAAAGCAAAATACGTGCGATTTGAGTGTTTTACAGTAACTTCCACGGAACTTTAGCTGTACCGGCGAGGGTACCACGGAGGGCCCCCAAAATTTTGTATTCACTAAAATTCAGTGCATCTGACGATTTTATGCCCTAATCAATCGATTTCCATCGATACATCACGTAGAATATGTATCCGAGATGTTCTTACAAATCGTTCGTTTCAGACCGTGAAACGGCCAAATATGATGTAAAAACTGTTTCTCTCGCCTTTAAACGCTTAAAAATGCTATTTCAAAGCGAAATACGTGCGATTTAAGTGTTCCACGGAACTATAGCTGTACCAGCGAGGGCACCACGGAGGGCCCCCAAAACCTTGTATTCACTAAAATTCAGTGCATCTGATGATTTTATGCCGTAATCAATCGATTTCCATCGATACATCATGTAGAATACGTCTCCGAGATGTTCTTACAAATCGTTCGTTTCAGACCGTGAAACAGACAAATATGATGTAAAAACTGTTTCTCTCGCCTTCAAACGCTTAAAAATGCTATTTCAAAGCGAAATACGTGCGATTTGAGTGTTTTACAGTAACTTCCACGGAACTTTAGCTGTACCGGCGAGGGCACCGCGGAGGGCCCCCAAAATTTTGTATTCACTAAAATTCAGTGCATCTTATGATTTTATGCCCTAATCAATCGATTTCCATCGATACATCACGTAGAATATGTATCCGAGTTGTTCTTACAAATCGTTCGTTTCAGACCGTGAAACGGCTAAATATGATGTAAAAACTGTTTCTCTCGCCTTCAAACGCTTAAAAATGCTATTTCAAAGCGAAATACGTGCGATTTGTGTATTTACAGTATCTTCCACGGAACTTTAGCTGTACCGGCGAGGGCACCACGGAGGGCCCCCAAAACCTTGTATTCACTAAAATTCAGTGCATCTGATGATTTTATGCCCTAATCAATCGATTTCCATCGATACATCATGTAGAATACGTCTCCGAGATGTTCTTACAAATCGTTCGTTTCAGACCGTGAAACAGACAAATATGATGTAAAAACTGTTTATCTGGCCATCAAACGCTTAAAATGCTATTTCAAAGCGAAATACGTGCGATTTGAGTGTTTTACTGTAACTTTTACGGAACTTTAGCTGTACCGGCGAGGGCACCACGGAGGGCCCCAAAACCATGTATTCACTAAAATTCAGTGCATCTCATGATTTTATGCCCTAATCAATCGATTTCCATCGATACATCACGTAGAATACGTTTCCGAGATGTTCTTACAAATCGTTCTTTTCAGACCGTGAAACGGCCAAATACGATGTAAAAATTGTTTCTCTCGCCTTCAAACGCTTAAAAATGCTATTATAAAGCGAAATACGTGCGATTTGAGTGTTTTACATTAACTTCCACGGAACTTTAGCTGTACCGGCGAGGGCACCAGAGAGGGGCCCCTAAAATTTTGTATTCACTAAAATTCAGTGTATCTGACGATTTTATGCCCTAATCAATCGATTTCCATCGATACATCACGTAGAATATGTATCCGAGATGTTCTTACAAATCGTTCGTTTCAGACCGTGAAACGGCCAAATATGATGTAAAAACTGTTTCTCTCGGCCTTTAAACGCTTAAAAATGCTATTTCAAAGCGAAATACGTGCGATTTAAGTGTTCCACGGAACTATAGCTGTACCAGCGAGGGCACCACGGAGGGCCCCCAAAACCTTGTATTCACTAAAATTCAGTGCATCTGATAATTTTATGCCCTAATCAATCGATTTCCATCGATACATCAAGTAGAATACGTTTCCGAGATATTCTTACAAATCGTTCGTTTCAAACCGTGAAACGGCCAAATATGATGTAAAAACTGTTTCTCCTCGCCTTCAAACGCTTAAAAATGCTATTTTAAAGCGAAATACGTGCGATTTGTGTGTTGTACAGTAACTTCCACGGAACTTTAGCTGTACCGGCGAGGCCACCATGGGAGCCCCCCCAAAACCTTGTATTCACTAAAATTCAGTGCATCTGATGATTTTATGCCCTAATCAATCGATTTTCATCGGAACATCACGTAGAATACGTTTCCGAGATGTTCTTACAAATCGTTCGTTTCAAACCGTGAAACGGCCAAATATGATGTAAAAACTGTTTCTCTCGCCTTCAAACGCTTAAAAATGCTATTTCAAAGCGAAATACGTCCGATTTGTGTGTTTTACATTAACTTCCACGAAACTTTAGCTGTACCCGGCGAGGGCACCACGGAGGGCCCCCAAAACCTTGTAGTCACTAAAATTCAGTGTATCTGATGATTTATGCCCTAATCAATCGATTTCCATCGATACATCAAGTAGAATATGTATCCGAGATGTTCTTACAAATCGTTCTTTTCAGACCGTGAAACGGCCAAATATGATGTAAAAAACTGTTTCTCTCGTCTTCAAACGCTTAAAAATGCTATTTTAAAGCGAAATACGTGCGATTTGAGTGTTTTACAGTAAGTTCCACGAAACTTTAGCTGTACCGGCGAGGGCACCACGGAGGGCCCCCAAAACCTTGTAGTCACTAAAATTCAGTGCATCTGCTGATTTTATGCCCTGATCAATCGATTTCCATCTATACATCACGTAGAATATGTATCCGAGATGTTCTTACAAATCGTTCGTTTCAGACCGTGAAACGGCCAAATATGATGTAAAAACTGTTTCTCTCGCCTTCAAAACGCTTAAAAATGCTATTTCAAAGCGAAATACGTGGGATTTGAGTGTTTTACAGTAACTTCCACGGAACTTTAGCCTGTACCGGCGAGGGTACCACGGAGGGCCCCCAAAACCTTGTAGTCACTAAAATTCAGTGCATCTGATGATTTTATGCCCTAATCAATCGATTTCCATCTATACATCACGTAGAATACGTTTCCGAGATGTTCTTACAAATCGTTCGTTTCAGACCGTGAAACAGCCAAATATGATGTAAAAACTGTTTCAGGCCTTCAAACGCTTAAAAATGCTATTTCAAAGCGAAATACGTGCGATTTGAGTGTTTTACAGTAACTTCCACGGAACTTTAGCTGTAACGGTGAGGGTACCACGGCCGGCCCCCAAAATTTTGTATTCACTAAAATACAGTGCATCTGATGATTTTATGCCCTAATCAATCGATTTTCATCGATACATCACGTAGAATATGTATCAGAGATGTTCTTACAAATCGTTCGTTTCAGACCGTGAAACGGCCAAATATGATGTAAAAACTGTTTCTCTCGCCTTCAAACGTTTAAAAATGCTATTTCAAAGCGAAATACGTGCGATTTAAGTGTTCCACGGAACTATAGCTGTACCAGCGAGGGCACCACGGAGGGCCCCCAAAACCTTGTATTCACTAAAATTCAGTGCATCTGACGATTTTATGCCCTAATCAATCTATTTCCATCGATACATCACGCAGAATATGTATCCGAGATGTTCTTACAAATCGTTCGTTTCAGACCGTGAAACGGCCAAATATGATGTAAAAACTGTTTCTCTCGCCTTCAAACGCTTAAAAATGCTATTTCAAAGCGAAATACGTGCGATTTAAGTGTTCCACGGAACTATAGCAGTACCAGCGAGGGCACCACGGAGGGCCCCCAAAACCTTGTATTCACTAAAATTCAGTGCATCTGATGATTTTATGCCCTAATCAATCGATTTCCGTCGATACATCACGTAGAATATGTATCCGAGATGTTCTTACAAATCGTTCGTTTCAGACCGTGAAACGGCTAAATATGATGTAAAAACTGTTTCACTCGCCTTCAAACGCTTAAAAATGCTATTTCAAAGCGAAATACGTGCGATTTGTGTATTTACAGTAACTTCCACGGAACTTTAGCTGTACCGGCGAGGGCACCACGGATGGCTTCCAAAACCTTGTATTCACTAAAATTCAGTGCATCTGATGATTTTATGCCCTAATCAATCGATTTCCATCGATACATCATGTAGAATACGTCTCCGAGATGTTCGTACAAATCGTTCGTTTCAGACCGTGAAACAGACAAATATGATGTAAAAAATGGTACCTCCGATAAGAGTGTTTTACAGTAACTTTTACGGAACTTTAGCTGTACCGGCGAGGGCACCACGGAGGGCCCAAAAACCATGTATTCACTAAAATTCAGTGCATCTTATGATTTTATGCCCTAATCAATCGATTTCCATCGATACATCACGTAGAATACGTTTCCGAGATGTTCTTACAAATCGTTCTTTTCAGACCGTGAAACGGCCAAATATGATGTAAAAACTGTTTCTCTCGCCTTCAAACGCTTAAAAATGCTATTTCAAAGCGAAATACGTGCGATTTGAGTGTTTTACAGTAACTTCCACGGAACTTTAGCTGTACCGGCGAGGGCACCACGGAGGGCCCCCAAAATTTTGTATTCACTAAAATTCAGGGCATCTGTCGATTTTATGCACTAATCAATCGATTTCCATCGATACATCGCGTAGAATACGTTTCCGAGATGTTCTTATTAATCGTTCGTTTCAAACCGTGAAACGGCCAAATATGATGTAAAAACTATTTCTCTCGCCTACAAACGCTTAAAAATGCTATTTCAAACCGAAATACGTGCAATTTGAGTGTTTTACAGTAACTTCCACGGAACTTTAGCTGTACCGGCGAGGGCACCACGGAGGGCCCCCAAAATTTTGTATTCACTAAAATTCAATGCATCTGACGATTTTATGCCCTAATCAATCGATTTCCATCGATACATCACGTAGAATATGTATCCGAGATGTTCTTACAAATCGTTCGTTTCAGACCGTGAAACGGCCAAATATGATGTAAAAACTGTTTCTCTCGCCTTCAAACGCTTAAAAATGCTATTTCAAAGCGAAATACGTGCGATTTAAGTGTTCCACGGAACTATAGCTGTACCAGCGAGGGCACCACGGAGGGCCCCCAAAACCTTGTATTCACTAAATTTCAGTGTATCTGATGACTTTATGCCCTAATCAATCGATTTCCATCGATACATCAAGTAGAATATGTATCCGAGATGTTCTTACAAATCGTTCTTTTCAGACCGTGAAACGGCCAAATATGATGTAAAAACTGTTTCTCTCGCAATCAAACGCTTAAAAATGCTATTTTAAAGCGAAATACGTGCGATTTGAGTGTTTTACAGTAACTTCCACGGAACTTTAGCTGTACCGGCGAGGGCACCATGGAGGCCCCTCAAAACCTTGTATTCACTAAAATTCAGTGCATCTGATGATTTTATGCCCTAATCAATCGATTTCCATCGGAACATCACGTAGAATACGTTTCCGAGATGTTCTTACAAATCGTTCGACTCAAACCGTGAAACGGCCAAATATGATGTAAAAATTGTTTCTCTCGCCTTCAAACGCCTAAAAATGCTATTTCAAAGCGAAATACGTCCGATTTGAGTGTTTTACAGTAACTTCCACGAAACTTTAGCTGTACCGGCGAGGGCACCACGGAGGGCCCCCAAAACCTTGTAGTCACTAAAATTCAGTGCATCTGATGATTTTATGCCCTGATCAATCGATTTCCATCTATACATCACGTAGAATATGTATCCGAGATGTTCTTACAAATCGTTCGTTTCAGACCGTGAAACGGCCAAATATGATGTAAAAACTATTTCTCTCGACTTCAAACGCTTAAAAATGCTATTTCTATGCGAAATTTGTGCGATTTGACTGTTTTACAGTAAATTCCACGGAACTTTAGCTGTACCGGCGAGGGCACCACGGAGGGCCTTCAAAACCTTGAATTCACTAAAATTCAGAGCATCTGATGATTTTATGCCCTAATCAATCGATTACCATCGGTAAAACACGTAGAATATGTATTCGAGATGTACTTACAAATCGTTCGTTTCAGACCGTGAAACGGTTAAATATGATGTAAAAACTATTTCTCTCGCCATCAAACGCTTAAAAATGCTATTTCAAACCGAAATACGTGCGATTTGAGTGTTTTACAGTAACTTCCACGGAACTTTAGCCGTACCGGCGAAGGCACCACGGAGGGCCCCCAAAACCTTGTATTCACTAAAATTCAGTGCATATGATGATTTTATGCCCTAATCAGTCGATTTCCATCGATACATCACGTAGAATACGTTTCCGAGATGTTCTTACAAATCGTTCGTTTCAGACCGTGAAACGGCCAAATATGATGTAAAAACTGTTTCTCTCGCCTTCAAACGCTTAAAAATGCTATTTCAAAGCGAAATACGTGCAATTTGAGTGTTTTACAGTAACTTCCACGGAACTTTAGCTGTACCGGCGAGGGCACCACGGAGGGCTCCCAAAACCTTGTATTCACTAAAATTCAGTGCATCTGATGATTTTATGCCCTAATAAATCGATTTTCATCGGTACATCCCGTAGAATATGTATCAGAGATGTTCTTACAAATCGTTCGTTTCAGACCGTGAAACGGCTAAATATGATGTAAAAACTGTTCCTCTCGCCTTCAAACGCTTAAAAATTCTATTTCAAAGCGAAATACGTGCGATTTGTGTATTTACAGTAACTTCCACGGAACTTTAGCTGTACCGGCGAGGGCACCACGGAGGGCCCCCAAAACCTTGTATTCACTAAATTTCAGTGTATCTGATGACTTTATGCCCTAAACAATCGATTTCCATCGATACATCAAGTAGAATATGTATCCGAGATGTTCTTACAAATCGTTCTTTTCAGACCGTGAAACGGCCAAATATGATGTAAAAACTGTTTCTCTCGCAATCAAACGCTTAAAAATGCTATTTTAAAGCGAAATACGTGCGATTTGAGTGTTTTACAGTAACTTCCACGGAACTTTAGCTGTACCGGCGAGGGCACTATGGAGGCCCCTCAAAACCTTGTATTCACTAAAATTCAGTGCATCTGATGATTTTATGCCCTAATCAATCGATTTCCATCGGAACATCACGTAGAATACGTTTCCGAGATGTTCTTACAAATCGTTCGACTCAAACCGTGAAACGGCCAAATATGATGTAAAAATTGTTTCTCTCGCCTTCAAACGCCTAAAAATGCTATTTCAAAGCGAAATACGTCCGATTTGAGTGTTTTACAGTAACTTCCACGAAACTTTAGCTGTACCGGCGAGGGCACCACGGAGGGCCCCCAAAACCTTGTAGTCACTAAAATTCAGTGCATCTGATGATTTTATGCCCTGATCAATCGATTTCCATCTATACATCACGTAGAATATGTATCCGAGATGTTCTTACAAATCGTTCGTTTCAGACCGTGAAACGGCCAAATATGATGTAAAAACTGTTTCAGGCCTTCAAACGCTTAAAAATGCTATTTCAAAGCAAAATACGTGCGATTTGAGTGTTTTACAGTAACTTCCACGGAACTTTAGCTGTACCGGCGAGGGTACCACGGAGGGCCCCCCAAAATTTTGTATTCACTAAAATTCAGTGCATCTGACGATTTTATGCCCTAATCAATCGATTTCCATCGATACATCACGTAGAATATGTATCCGAGATGTTCTTACAAATCGTTCGTTTCAGACCGTGAAACGGCCAAATATGATGTAAAAACTGTTTCTCTCGCCTTTAAACGCTTAAAAATGCTATTTCAAAGCGAAATACGTGCGATTTAAGTGTTCCACGGAACTATAGCTGTACCAGCGAGGGCACCACGGAGGGCCCCCAAAACCTTGTATTCAGTAAAATTCAGTGCATCTGATGATTTTATGCCGTAATCAATCGATTTCCATCGATACATCATGTAGAATACGTCTCCGAGATGTTCTTACAAATCGTTCGTTTCAGACCGTGAAACAGACAAATATGATGTAAAAACTGTTTCTCTCGCCTTCAAACGCTTAAAAATGCTATTTCAAAGCGAAATACGTGCGATTTGAGTGTTTTACAGTAACTTCCACGGAACTTTAGCTGTACCGGCGAGGGCACCACGGAGGGCCCCCAAAATTTTGTATTCACTAAAATTCAGTGCATCTTATGATTTTATGCCCTAATCAATCGATTTCCATCGATACATCACGTAGAATATGTATCCGAGTTGTTCTTACAAATCGTTCGTTTCAGACCGTGAAACGGCTAAATATGATGTAAAAACTGTTTCTCTCGCCTTCAAACGCTTAAAAATGCTATTTCAAAGCGAAATACGTGCGATTTGTGTATTTACAGTATCTTCCACGGAACTTTAGCTGTACCGGCGAGGGCACCACGGAGGGCCCCCAAAACCTTGTATTCACTAAAATTCAGTGCATCTGATGATTTTATGCCCTAATCAATCGATTTCCATCGATACATCATGTAGAATACGTCTCCGAGATGTTCTTACAAATTGTTCGTTTCAGACCGTGAAACAGACAAATATGATGTAAAAACTGTTTATCTGGCCATCAAACGCTTAAAATGCTATTTCAAAGCGAAATACGTGCGATTTGAGTGTTTTACTGTAACTTTTACGGAACTTTAGCTGTACCGGCGAGGGCACCACGGAGGGCCCCAAAACCATGTATTCACTAAAATTCAGTGCATCTCATGATTTTATGCCCTAATCAATCGATTTCCATCGATACATCACGTAGAATACGTTTCCGAGATGTTCTTACAAATCGTTCTTTTCAGACCGTGAAACGGCCAAATACGATGTAAAAATTGTTTCTCTCGCCTTCAAACGCTTAAAAATGCTATTATAAAGCGAAATACGTGCGATTTGAGTGTTTTACATTAACTTCCACGGAACTTTAGCTGTACCGGCGAGGGCACCAGAGAGGGCCCCTAAAATTTTGTATTCACTAAAATTCAGTGTATCTGACGATTTTATGCCCTAATCAATCGATTTCCATCGATACATCACGTAGAATATGTATCCGAGATGTTCTTACAAATCGTTCGTTTCAGACCGTGAAACGGCCAAATATGATGTAAAAACTGTTTCTCTCGCCTTTAAACGCTTAAAAATGCTATTTCAAAGCGAAATACGTGCGATTTAAGTGTTCCACGGAACTATAGCTGTACCAGCGAGGGCACCACGGAGGGCCCCCAAAACCTTGTATTCACTAAAATTCAGTGCATCTGATAATTTTATGCCCTAATCAATCGATTTCCATCGATACATCAAGTAGAATACGTTTCCGAGATATTCTTACAAATCGTTCGTTTCAAACCGTGAAACGGCCAAATATGATGTAAAAACTGTTTCTCTCGCCTTCAAACGCTTAAAAATGCTATTTTAAAGCGAAATACGTGCGATTTGTGTGTTGTACAGTAACTTCCACGGAACTTTAGCTGTACCGGCGAGGCCACCATGGAGGCTCCCCAAAACCTTGTATTCACTAAAATTCAGTGCATCTGATGATTTTATGCCCTAATCAATCGATTTTCATCGGAACATCACGTAGAATACGTTTCCGAGATGTTCTTACAAATCGTTCGTTTCAAACCGTGAAACAGCCAAATATGATGTAAAAACTGTTTCTCTCGCCTTCAAACGCTTAAAAATGCTATTTCAAAGCGAAATACGTCCGATTTGTGGGTTTTACAGTAACTTCCACGAAACTTTAGCTGTACCGGCGAGGGCACCACGGAGGGCCCCCAAAACCTTGTAGTCACTAAAATTCAGTGTATCTGATGATTTTATGCCCTAATCAATCGATTTCCATCGATACATCAAGTAGAATATGTATCCGAGATGTTCTTACAAATCGTTCTTTTCAGACCGTGAAACGGCCAAATATGATGTAAAAACTGTTTCTCTCGCCTTCAAACGCTTAAAAATGCTATTTTAAAGCGAAATACGTGCGATTTGAGTGTTTTACAGTAAGTTCCACGAAACTTTAGCTGTACCGGCGAGGGCACCACGGAGGGCCCCCAAAACCTTGTAGTCACTAAAATTCAGTGCATCTGCTGATTTTATGCCCTGATCAATCGATTTCCATCTATACATCACGTAGAATATGTATCCGAGATGTTCTTACAAATCGTTCGTTTCAGACCGTGAAACGGCCAAATATGATGTAAAAACTGTTTCTCTCGCCTTCAAACGCTTAAAAATGCTATTTCAAAGCGAAATACGTGGGATTTGAGTGTTTTACAGTAACTTCCACGGAACTTTAGCTGTACCGGCGAGGGTACCACGGAGGGCCCCCAAAACCTTGTAGTCACTAAAATTCAGTGCATCTGATGATTTTATGCCCTAATCAATCGATTTCCATCTATACATCACGTAGAATACGTTTCCGAGATGTTCTTACAAATCGTTCGTTTCAGACCGTGAAACAGCCAAATATGATGTAAAAACTGTTTCAGGCCTTCAAACGCTTAAAAATGCTATTTCAAAGCGAAATACGTACGATTTGAGTGTTTTACAGTAACTTCCACGGAACTTTAGCTGTAACGGTGAGGGTACCACGGCCGGCCCCCAAAATTTTGTATTCACTAAAATACAGTGCATCTGATGATTTTATGCCCTAATCAATCGATTTTCATCGATACATCACGTAGAATATGTATCCGAGATGTTCTTACAAATCGTTCGTTTCAGACCGTGAAACGGCCAAATATGATGTAAAAACTGTTTCTCTCGCCTTCAAACGCTTAAAAATGCTATTTCAAAGCGAAATACGTGCGATTTAAGTGTTCCACGGAACTATAGCTGTACCAGCGAGGGCACCACGGAGGGCCCCCAAAACCTTGTATTCACTAAAATTCAGTGCATCTGACGATTTTATGCCCTAATCAATCGATTTCCATCGATACATCACGCAGAATATGTATCCGAGATGTTCTTACAAATCGTTCGTTTCAGACCGTGAAACGGCCAAATATGATGTAAAAACTGTTTCTCTCGCCTTCAAACGCTTAAAAATGCTATTTCAAAGCGAAATACGTGCGATTTAAGTGTTCCACGGAACTATAGCAGTACCAGCGAGGGCACCACGGAGGGCCCCCAAAACCTTGTATTCACTAAAATTCAGTGCATCTGATGATTTTATGCCCTAATCAATCGATTTCCGTCGATACATCACGTAGAATATGTATCCGAGATGTTCTTACAAATCGTTCGTTTCAGACCGTGAAACGGCTAAATATGATGTAAAAACTGTTTCACTCGCCTTCAAACGCTTAAAAATGCTATTTCAAAGCGAAATACGTGCGATTTGTGTATTTACAGTAACTTCCACGGAACTTTAGCTGTACCGGCGAGGGCACCACGGAGGGCTTCCAAAACCTTGTATTCACTAAAATTCAGTGCATCTGATGATTTTATGCCCTAATCAATCGATTTCCATCGATACATCATGTAGAATACGTCTCCGAGATGTTCTTACAAATCGTTCGTTTCAGACCGTGAAACAGACAAATATGATGTAAAAAATGGTACCTCCGATAAGAGTGTTTTACAGTAACTTTTACGGAACTTTAGCTGTACCGGCGAGGGCACCACGGAGGGCCCCAAAACCATGTATTCACTAAAATTCAGTGCATCTTATGATTTTATGCCCTAATCAATCGATTTCCATCGATACATCACGTAGAATACGTTTCCGAGATGTTCTTACAAATCGTTCTTTTCAGACCGTGAAACGGCCAAATATGATGTAAAAACTGTTTCTCTCGCCTTCAAACGCTTAAAAATGCTATTTCAAAGCGAAATACGTGCGATTTGAGTGTTTTACAGTAACTTCCACGGAACTTTAGCTGTACCGGCGAGGGCACCACGGAGGGCCCCGAAAATTTTGTATTCACTAAAATTCAGTGCATCTGATGATTTTATGCCCTAATCAATCGATTTCCATCGATACATCACGTAGAATATGTATCCGAGTTGTTCTTACAAATCGTTCGTTTCAGACCGTGAAACGGCTAAATATGATGTAAAAACTGTTTCTCTCGCCTTCAAACGCTTAAAAATGCTATTTTAAAGCGAAATACGTGCGATTTGAGTGTTTTACAGTAACTTCCACGGAACTTTAGCTGTACCGGCGAGGGCACCACGGAGGGCCCCCAAAACCTTGTATTCACTAAAATTCAGTGTATCTGATGATTTTATGCCCTAATCAATCGATTTCCATCGATACATCAAGTAGAATATGTATCCGAGATGTCCTTACAAATCGTTCTTTTCAGACCGTGAAACGGCCAAATATGATGTAAAAACTGTTTCTCTCGCCTTCAAACGCTTAAATTTTTTATTTCTAAGCGAAATACGTGCGATTTGAGTGTTTTACTGTAACTTCCACGGAAATTTAGCTGTACCGGCGAGGGCACCATGGAGGGCCCCCAAAACCTTGTATTCACTAAAATTCAGTGCATCTGATGATTTTATGCCCTATTCAATCGATTTCCATCGATACATCACGTAGAATATGTATCCGAGATGTTCTTACAAATCGTTCGTTTCAGACCGTGAAACGGCCAAATATGATGTAAAATCTGTTTCTCTCGCCTTCAAACGCTTAAAAATGCTATTTCAAAGCGAAATACTTGCGATTTGAGTGTTTTACATTAACTTCCACGGAACTTTAGCTGTACCGGCGAGGGCACCGCGGAGGGCCCCCAAAACCTTGTATTCACTAAAATTCAGTGTATCTGATAATTTTATGCCCTAATCAATCGATTTCCATCGATACATCAAGTAAAATATGTATCCGAGATGTTCTTACAAATCGTTCTTTTCAGACCGTGAAACGGCCAAATATGATGTAAAAACTGTTTCTCTCGCCTTCAAACGCTTAAAAATGCTATTTTAAAGCGAAATACGTGCGATTTGTGTGTTTTACAGTAACTTCCACGGAACTTTAGCTGTACCGGCGAGGCCACCATGGAGGCCCCCCAAAACCTTGTATTCACTAAAATTCAATGCATCTGATGATTTTATGCCCTAATCAATCGATTTTCATCGGCACATCACGTAGAATACGTTTCCGAGATCTTACAAATCGTTCGTTTCAAACCGTGAAACGGCCAAATATGATGTAAAAACTGTTTCTCTCGCCTTCAAACGCTTAAAAATGCTATTTAAAGCGAAATACGTGCGATTTGAGTGTTTTACAGTAACTTCCACGAAACTTTAGCTGTACCGGCGAGGGCACCACGGAGGGCCCCCAAAACCTTGTAGTCACTAAAATTCAGTGCATCCGATGATTTTATGCCCTGATCAATCGATTTCCATCTATACATCACGTAGAATATGTATCCGAGATGTTCTTACAAATCGTTCGTTTCAGACCGTGAAACAGCCAAATATGATGTAAAAACTGTTTCTCTCGCCTTCAAACGCTTAAAAATGCTATTTCAAAGCGAAATACGTGGGATTTGAGTGTTTTACAGTAACTTCCACGGAACTTTAGCTGTACCGGCGAGGGCACCACGGAGGGCCCCCAAAACCTTGTAGTCACTAAAATTCAGTGCATCTGATGATTTTATGCCCTAATCAATCGATTTCCATCTATACATCACGTAGAATACGTTTCCGAGATGTTCTTACAAATCGTTCGTTTCAGACCGTGAAACAGCCAAATATGATGTAAAAACTGTTTCAGGCCTTCAAACGCTTAAAAATGCTATTTCAAAGCGAAATACGTGCGATTTGAGTGTTTTACAGTAACTTCCACGGAACTTTAGCTGTACCGGTGAGGGTACCACGGAGGGCCCCCAAAATTTTGTATTCACTAAAATTCAGTGCATCTGATGATTTTATGCCCTAATCAATCGATTTCCATCGATACATCACGTAGAATATGTATCCGAGATGTTCTTACAAATTGTTCGTTTCAGACCGTGAAACGGCCAAATATGATGTAAAAACTGTTTCTCTCGCCTTCAAACGCTTAAAAATGCTATTTCAAAGCGAAATACGTGCGATTTAAGTGTTCCACGGAACTATAGCTGTACCAGCGAGGGCACCACGGAGGGCCCCCAAAACCTTGTATTCACTAAAATTCAGTGCATCTGACGATTTTATGCCCTAATCAATCGATTTCCAACGATACATCACGTAGAATATGTATCCGAGATGTTCTTACAAATCGTTCGTTTCAGACCGTGAAACGGCCAAATATGATGTAAAAACTGTTTCTCTCGCCTTCAAGCGCTTAAAAATGCTATTTCAAAGCGAAATACGTGCGATTTAAGTGTTCCACGGAACTATAGCTGTACCAGCGAGGGCACCACGGAGGGCCCCCAAAACCTTGTATTCACTAAAATTCAGTGCATCTGATGATTTTATGCCCTAATCAATCGATTTCCGTCGATACATCACGTAGAATATGTATCCGAGATGTTCTTACAAATCGGTCGTTTCAGACCGTGAAACGGCTAAATATGATGTAAAAACTGTTTCTCTCGCGTTCAAACGCTTAAAAATGCTATTTCAAAGCGAAATACGTGCGATTTGTGTATTTACAGTAACTTCCACGGAACTTTAGCTGTACCGGCGAGGGCACCACGGAGGGCTTCCAAAACCTTGTATTCACTAAAATTCAGTGCATCTGATGATTTTATGCCCTAATCAATCGATTTCCATCGATACATCATGTACAATACGTCTCCGAGATGTTCTTACAAATCGTTCGTTTCAGACCGTGAAACAGACAAATATGATGTAAAAAATCTGTTGTGGCCAGCACAATACCTCTCGCCACTTCCTTTTTTTGGTTAAGTATAGGGCGCGAACAGTCATGTTACATTGTTGGTCTTGACAAGCAGATGTGGGGGCCCGTTTCAGAATGATAATTAGTAATTATGTACATAAATGTCAGAATTTTTCATTAAAAATTTCAGGATTTTCTAAATTCACGTAGTTAATTTGTCACCAGGAGTGTGGAATTGACTTGTCGAGGAAAATAAATCACATGAAATTGGAAAATCACTAAATTTAGAATGAGAAATTGTGATATATGACATCTATATACATAATTACTAGCTATAATTCTGACATTGGCCCCCATATCTGCTTGTCAAGGCCAAAAAGTCACATAACTACTCGCGCCTTAATGTATTTAACATTTCTTGTATACTTACACTCTACACCAAAAATTCTACTTATATCTATTCCATATATTTAGATTTTTTAAATTTAAATTCATTCTATGAAGAAATTTTTCGTGATGTTTCCAATTCATTGTCGAAAGTAACAGCATATATGAAGGGT
This sequence comes from Harpalus rufipes, assembly GCA_951394225.1. NCBI lineage: Eukaryota > Metazoa > Arthropoda > Insecta > Coleoptera > Carabidae > Harpalus > Harpalus rufipes. Next base: position 20,127,777 of record OX596285.1, read on the forward strand.
ATGTGTAATATACCTATAATATTAAATATTAAACTATTAATGCAATAAGAAATAATATAATGTATATACTTCCCAGAAAAAATCTTCAGTAATGTCACCGGATTTCTGACACTGACATTTTTTGACAATTTAAATCCATGGCATTCTTTCGGCTGTAAGATTTATTACAACAGAGTATTTTATATATTATATTTATTTTATCTCTAAATCTATAGAATATATAATAAAATATTTAAATGTATCAGATAGAGAATTTAATTTTCTATAATATTACCACGTAAAATTTTCAAAAAATAATATTTATAAGATTTTTTTTCAAGAATCTTCTACTTCCGGTTGTCCAATTGTTATCAAAACCTTTTCAGATCTTCCCATGAATGTCCGATTGGGAAATACGTTGTTAAACAAATTTTAAGTCTTATAGTTTTTGAGTAACCGTCCTTCCAACATCCCACACACACACATCCACACACACACACACACACACACACACACACACAGACATCATCGTAAAAATGTTAAAATCGGATTGTAGGGACCTTAAAACGTGCTTATTCAATAAAATCTGGATATGCGATTTTTAGCATGAATCCAATACCTCTCTTAGCGAGAGGTAAAAATGGTACCTCCGATAAGAGTGTTTTACAGTAACTTTTACGGAACTTTAGCTGTACCGGCGAGGGCACCACGGAGGGCCTCAAAACCATGTATTCACTAAAATTCAGTGCATCTTATGATTTTATGCCCTAATCAATCGATTTCCATCGATACATCACGTAGAATACGTTTCCGAGATGTTCTTACAAATCGTTCTTTTCAGACCGTGAAACGGCCAAATATGATGTAAAAACTGTTTCTCTCGCCTTCAAACGCTTAAAAATGCTATTTCAAAGCGAAATACGTGCGATTTGAGTGTTTTACAGTAACTTCCACGAAACTTTAGCTGAACCGGCGAGGGTACCACGGAGGGCCCCCAAAATTTTGTATTCACTAAAATTCAGTGCATCTGTCGATTTTATGCACTAATCAATCGATTTCCATCGATACATCACGTAGAATACGTTTCCGAGATGTTCTTATTAATCGTTCGTTTCAAACCGTGAAACGGCTAAATATGATGTAAAAACTATTTCTCTCGCCTTCAAACGCTTAAAAATGCTATTTCAAAGCGAAATACATGCGATTTAAGTGTTCCACGGAACTATAGCTGTACCAGCGAGGGCACCACGGAGGGCCCCCAAAACCTTTTATTCACTAAAATTCAGTGCATCTTATGATTTTATGCCCTAATCAATCGATTTCCATCGATACATCACGTAGAATACGTTTCCGAGATGTTCTTACAAATCGTTCTTTTTAGACCGTGAAACGGCCAAATATGGTGTAAAAACTGTTTCTATCGCCTGCAAACGCTTAAAAATGCTATTTCAAAGCGAAATACGTGCGATTTGAGTGTTTTACAGTAACTTCCACGGAACTTTAGCTGTACCGGCGAGGGCACCACGGAGGGCCCCCAAAATTTTGTATTCACTAAAATTCAGTGCATCTTATGATTTTATGCCCTAATCAATCGATTTCCAACGATACATCAAGTAGAATATGTATCCGAGATGTCCTTACAAATCGTTCGATTCAGACCGTGAAACGGCCAAATATGATGTAAAAACTGTTTCTCTCGCCTTCAAACGCTTAAATTTTTTATTTCTAAGCGAAATTCGTGCGATTTGAGTGTTTTACTGTAACTTCCACGGAACTTTGGCTGTACCGGCGAGGCCACCACAAAGGGCCCCCAAAACCTTGTATTCACTAAAATTCAGTGCATCTGATGATTTTATACCCTATTCAATCGATTTCCATCGATACATCACGTAGAATATGTATCCGAGATGTTCTTACAAATCGTTCGTTTCAGACCGTGAAACGGCCAAATATGATGTAAAAACTGTTTCTCTCGCCTTCAAACGCTTAAAAATGCTATTTCAAAGCGAAATACTTGCGATTTGAGTGTTTTACATTAACTTCCACGGAACTTTAGCTGTACCGGCGAGGGCACCGCGGAGGGCCTACAAAACCTTGAATTCACTAAAATTCAGTGCATCTGATGATTTTATGCCCTAATCAATCGATTTCCAACGATACATCACGTAGAATACGTTTCTGAGAAGTTCTTACAAATCGTTCGTTTCAGACCGTGAACCGGCCAAATATGGTGTAAAAACAGTTTCTCTCGCCTTCAAACGCTTAAAAATGCTTCTCTAAGCGAAGTACGTGCGATTTTAGTGTTTTACAGTAACTTCCACGGAACTTTAGCTGTACCGGCGATGGCACCATGGAGGGCCCCCAAAACCTTGTATTCACTAAAATTCAGTGCATCTGATGATTTTATGCACTAATCAATCGTTTTCCATCGATACATCAAGTAGAATATGTATCCGAGATGTCCTTACAAATCGTTCGATTCAGACCGTGAAACGGCCAAATATGATGTAAAAACTGTTTCTCTCGCCTTCAAACGCTTAAATTTTTTTTTTCTAAGCGAAATACGTGCGATTTGAGTGTTTTACTGTAACTTCCACGGAAATTTAGCTGTACCGGCGAGGGCACCATGGAGGGCCCCCAAAACCTTGTATTCACTAAAATTCAGTGCATCTGATGATTTTATACCCTATTCAATCGATTTCCATCGATACATCACGTAGAATATGTATCCGAGATGTTCTTACAAATCGTTCGTTTCAGACCGTGAAACGGCCAAATATGATGTAAAAACTGTTTCTCTCGCCTTCAAACGCTTAAAAATGCTATTTCAAAGCGAAATACTTGCGATTTGAGTGTTTTACATTAACTTCCACGGAACTTTAGCTGTACCGGCGAGGGCACCGCGGAGGGCCTACAAAACCTTGAATTCACTAAAATTCAGTGCATCTGATGATTTTATGCCCTAATCAATCGATTTCCATCGATACATCACGTAGAATATGTATTCGAGATGTACTTACAAATCGTTCGTTTCAGACCGTGAAACGGTTAAATATGATGTGAAAACTGTTTCTCTCGCCTTCGAACGATTAAAAATGCTATTTCAAAGCGAAATACGTGCAAATTGAGTGTTTTACAGTAACTTCTACGGAACTGTAGCTGTACCGGCGAGGGCACCACGGAGGGCCTCCAAAACCTTGTATTCACTAAAATTCAGTGCATATGATGATTTTATGCCCTAATCAGTCGATTTCCATCGATACATCACGTAGAATACGTTTCCGAGATGATCTTAAAAAAAATCTTTCGTTTCTTACAAATCGTTCGTTTCAGACCGTGAAACGGCTAAATATGATGTAAAAACTGTTTCTCTCGCCTTCAAACGCTTAAAAATGCTTCTCTAAGCGAAGTACGTGCGATTTGAGTGTTTTACAGTAACTTCCACGGAACTTTAGCTGTACCGGGAGGGCACCACGGGGGGCTTCCAAAACATTGAATTCGCTAAAATTCAGTGCATCTGATGATTTCATGCCCTAATCAATCGATTTCCATCGATACATCACGTAGAATACGTTTCCGAGATGTTCTTGCAAATCGTTCGTTTCAGACCGTGAAACAGCCAAATATGATGTAAAAACTGTTTCTCTCGCCTTCAAACGCTTAAAAATGCTATTTCAAAGCGAAATAAGTGCGATTTGAGTGTTTTACAGTAACTTCCACGAAACTTTAGCTGTACCGGCGAGGGCACCACGGAGTGCCCTCAAAATTTTGTATTCACTAAAATTCAGTGCATCTGACGATTTTATGCCCTAATCAATCGATTTCCATCGATACATCACGTAGAATATGTATCCGAGATGTTCTTAAAAATCGTTCGTTTCAGACCGTGAAACGGCCAAATATGATGTAAAAACTGTTTCTCTCGCATTCAAACGCTTAAAAATGCTATTTCAAAGCGAAATACATCCGATTTAAGTGTTCCACGGAACTATAGCTGTACCAGCGAGGGCACCACGGAGGGCCCCCAAAACCTTGTAGTCACTAAAATTCAGTGCATCTGATGATTTTATGCCCTAATCAATCGATTTCCATCTATACATCACGTAGAATACGTTTCCGAGATGTTCTTACAAATCGTTCGTTTCAGACCGTGAAACAGCCAAATATGATGTAAAAACTGTTTCAGGCCTTCAAACGCTTAAAAATGCTATTTCAAAGCGAAATACGTGCGATTTGAGTGTTTTACAGTAACTTCCACGGAACTTTAGCTGTACCGGTGAGGGTACCACGGAGGGCCCCCAAAATTTTGTATTCACTAAAATTCAGTGCATCTGATGATTTTATGCCCTAATCAATCGATTTCCATCGATACATCACGTAGAATATGTATCCGAGATGTTCTTACAAATTGTTCGTTTCAGACCGTGAAACGGCCAAATATGATGTAAAAACTGTTTCTCTCGACTTCAATCGCTTAAAAATGCTATTTCAAAGCGAAATACGTGCGATTTAAGTGTTCCACGGAACTATAGCTGTACCAGCGAGGGCACCACGGAGGCCCCCAAAACCTTGTATTCACTAAAATTCAGTGCATCTGAAGATTTTATGCCCTAATCAATCGATTTCCAACGATACATCACGTAGAATATGTATCCGAGATGTTCTTACAAATCGTTCGTTTCAGACCGTGAAACGGCCAAATATGATGTAAAAACTGTTTCTCTCGCCTTCAAGCGCTTAAAAATGCTATTTCAAAGCGAAATACGTGCGATTTAAGTGTTCCACGGAACTATAGCTGTACCAGCGAGGGCACCACGGAGGGCCCCCAAAGCCTTGTATTCACTAAAATTCAGTGCATCTGATGATTTTATGCCCTAATCAATCGATTTCCGTCGATACATCACGTAGAATATGTATCCGAGATGTTCTTACAAATCGTTCGTTTCAGACCGTGAAACGGCTAAATATGATGTAAAAACTGTTTCTCTCGCGTTCAAACGCTTAAAAATGCTATTTCAAAGCGAAATACGTGCGATTTGTGTATTTACAGTAATTTCCACGGAACTTTAGCTGTACCGGCGAGGGCACCACGGAGGGCTTCCAAAACCTTGTATTCACTAAAATTCAGTGCATCTGATGATTTTATGCCCTAATCAATCGATTTCCATCGATACATCATGTAGAATACGTCTCCGAGATGTTCTTACAAATCGTTCGTTTCAGACCGTGAAACAGACAAATATGATGTAAAAAATGGTACCTCCGATAAGAGTGTTTTACAGTAACTTTTACGGAACTTTAGCTGTACCGGCGAGGGCACCACGGAGGGCCCCAAAACCATGTATTCACTAAAATTCAGTGCATCTTATGATTTTATGCCCTAATCAATCGATTTCCATCGATACATCACGTAGAATACGTTTCCGAGATGTTCTTACAAATCGTTCTTTTCAGACCGTGAAACGGCCAAATATGATGTAAAAACTGTTTCTCTCGCCTTCAAACGCTTAAAAATGCTATTTCAAAGCGAAATACGTGCGATTTGAGTGTTTTACAGTAACTTCCACGAAACTTTAGCTGTACCGCGAGGGCACCACGGAGGGCCCCCAAAATTTTGTATTCACTAAAATTCAGTGCATCTGTCGATTTTATGCACTAATCAATCGATTTCCATCGATGCATCACGTAGAATACGTTTCCGAGATGTTCTTATTAATCGTTCGTTTCAAACCGTGAAACGGCTAAATATGATGTAAAAACTATTTCTCTCGCCTTCAAACGCTTAAAAATGCTATTTCAAACCGAAATACGTGCAATTTGAGTGTTTTACAGTAACTTCCACGGAACTTTAGCTGTACCGGCGAGGGCACCACGGAGGGCCCCCAAAATTTTGTATTCACTAAAATTCAGTGCATCTGACGATTTTATGCCCTAATCAATCGATTTCCATCGATACATCACATAGAATATGTATCCGAGATGTTCTTACAAATCGTTCGTTTCAGACCGTGAAACGGCCAAATATGATGTAAAAACTGTTTCTCTCGCCTTCAAACGCTTAAAAATGCTATTTCAAAGCGAAATACGTGCGATTTAAGTGTTCCACGGAACTATAGCTGTACCAGCGAGGGCACCACGGAGGGCCCCCAAAGCCTTGTATTCACTAAAATTCAGTGCATCTGATGATTTTATGCCCTAATCAATCGATTTCCGTCGATACATCACGTAGAATATGTATCCGAGATGTTCTTACAAATCGTTCGTTTCAGACCGTGAAACGGCTAAATATGATGTAAAAACTGTTTCTCTCGCGTTCAAACGCTTAAAAATGCTATTTCAAAGCGAAATACGTGCGATTTGTGTATTTACAGTAATTTCCACGGAACTTTAGCTGTACCGGCGAGGGCACCACGGAGGGCTTCCAAAACCTTGTATTCACTAAAATTCAGTGCATCTGATGATTTTATGCCCTAATCAATCGATTTCCATCGATACATCATGTAGAATACGTCTCCGAGATGTTCTTACAAATCGTTCGTTTCAGACCGTGAAACAGACAAATATGATGTAAAAAATGGTACCTCCGATAAGAGTGTTTTACAGTAACTTTTACGGAACTTTAGCTGTACCGGCGAGGGCACCACGGAGGGCCCCAAAACCATGTATTCACTAAAATTCAGTGCATCTTATGATTTTATGCCCTAATCAATCGATTTCCATCGATACATCACGTAGAATACGTTTCCGAGATGTTCTTACAAATCGTTCTTTTCAGACCGTGAAACGGCCAAATATGATGTAAAAACTGTTTCTCTCGCCTTCAAACGCTTAAAAATGCTATTTCAAAGCGAAATACGTGCGATTTGAGTGTTTTACAGTAACTTCCACGAAACTTTAGCTGTACCGGCGAGGGCACCACGGAGGGCCCCCAAAATTTTGTATTCACTAAAATTCAGTGCATCTGTCGATTTTATGCACTAATCAATCGATTTCCATCGATACATCACGTAGAATACGTTTCCGAGATGTTCTTATTAATCGTTCGTTTCAAACCGTGAAACGGCTAAATATGATGTAAAAACTATTTCTCTCGCCTTCAAACGCTTAAAAATGCTATTTCAAACCGAAATACGTGCAATTTGAGTGTTTTACAGTAACTTCCACGGAACTTTAGCTGTACCGGCGAGGGCACCACGGAGGGCCCCCAAAATTTTGTATTCACTAAAATTCAGTGCATCTGACGATTTTATGCCCTAATCAATCGATTTCCATCGATACATCACATAGAATATGTATCCGAGATGTTCTTACAAATCGTTCGTTTCAGACCGTGAAACGGCCAAATATGATGTAAAAACTGTTTCTCTCGCCTTCAAACGCTTAAAAATGCTATTTCAAAGCGAAATACGTGCGATTTAAGTGTTCCACGGAACTATAGCTGTACCAGCGAGGGCACCACGGAGGGCCCCCAAAACCTTGTATTCACTAAAATTCAGTGCATCTTATGATTTTATGCCCTAATCAATCGATTTCCATTGATACATCACGTAGAATACGTTTCCGAGATGTTCTTACAAATCGTTCTTTTTAGACCGTGAAACGGCCAAATATGATGTAAAAACTATTTCTTTCGCCTTCAAACGCTTAAAAATGCTATTTCAAAGCGAAATACGTGCGATTTGAGTGTTTTACAGTAACTTCCACGGAACTTTAGCTGTACCAGCGAGGGCACCACGGAGGGCCCCCAAAATTTTGTATTCACTAAAATTCAGTGCATCTTATGATTTTATGCCCTAATCAATCGATTTCCATCGATACGTCACGTAGAATATGTATCCGAGTTGTTCTTATAAATCGTTCGTTTTAGACCGTGAAACGGCCAAATATGGTGTGAAAACTGTTTCTCTCGCATTCAAACGCTTAAATTTTTTATTTCTAAGCGAAATTCGTGCGATTTGAGTGTTTTACTGTAACTTCCACGGAACTTTGGCTGTACCAGCGAGGCCACCACAAAGGGCCCCCAAAACCTTGTATTCACTAAAATTCAGTGCATCTGATGATTTAATGCCCTAATCAATCGATTTCCAACGATACATCACGTAGAATACGTTTCTGAGAAGTTCTTACAAATCGTTCGTTTCAGACCGTGAACCGGCCAAATATGATGTAAAAACAGTTTCTCTCGCCTTCAAACGCTTAAAAATGCTTCTCTAAGCGAAGTACGTGCGATTTGAGTGTTTTACAGTAACTTCCACGGAACTTTAGCTGTACCGGCGAGGGCACCACGGTGGGCCACCAAAACCTTGTATTCACTAAAATTCAGTGCATCTGATGATTTTATACCCTAATCAATCGATTTCCATCGATACATGATGTGGAATACGTCTCCGAGACGTTCTTACAAATCGTTCTTTTCAGACCGTGAAACGGCCAAATATGATGTAAAAACTGTTTCTCTCGCCTTCAAACGCTTAAAAATGCTATTTTAAAGCGAAATACGTGCGATTTGAGTGTTTTACAGTAACTTCCACGGAACTTTAGCTGTACCGGCGATGGCACCATGGAGGGCCCCCAAAACCTTGTATTCACTAAAATTCAGTGCATCTGATGATTTTATGCACTAATCAATCGATTTCCATCGATACATCAAGTAGAATATGTATCCGAGATGTTCTTACAAATCGTTCGATTCAGACCGTGAAACGGCCAAATATGATGTAAAAACTGTTTCTCTCGCCTTCAAATGCTTAAATTTTTTATTTCTAAACGAAATATGTGCGATTTGAGTGTTTTACTGTAACTTCCACGGAAATTTAGCTGTACCGGCGAGGGCACCATGGAGGGCCCCCAAAACCTTGTATTCACTAAAATTCAGTGCATCTGATGATTTTATGCCCTATTCAATCGATTTCCATCGATACATCACGTAGAATATGTATCCGAGATGTTCTTACAAATCGTTCGTTTCAGACCGTGAAACGGCCAAATATGATGTAAAAACTGTTTCTCTCGCCTTCAAACGCTTAAAAATGCTATTTCAAAGCGAAATACTTGCGATTTGAGTGTTTTACATTAACTTCCACGGAACTTTAGCTGTACCGGCGAGGGCACCGCGGAGGGCCTCCAAAACCTTGAATTCACTAAAATTCAGTGCATCTGATGATTTTATGCCCTAATCATTCGATTTCCATCGATACATCACGTAGAATATGTATTCGAGATGTACTTACAAATCGTTCGTTTCAGACCGTGAAACGGTTAAATATGATGTGAAAACTGTTTCTCTCGCCTTCGAACGATTAAAAATGCTATTTCAAAGCGAAATACGTGCAAATTGAGTGTTTTACAGTAACTTCCACGGAACTGTAGCTGTACCGGCGAGGGCACCACGGAGGGCCTCCAAAACCTTGTATTCACTAAAATTCAGTGCATATGATGATTTTATGCCCTAATCAGTCGATTTCCATCGATACATCACGTAGAATACGTTTCCGAGTTGATCTTAAAAAAAATCTTTCGTTTCTTACAAATCGTTCGTTTGAGACCGTGAAACGGCTAAATATGATGTAAAAACTGTTTCCCTCGCCTTCAAACGCTTAAAAATGCTTCTCTAAGCGAAGTACGTGCGATTTGAGTGCTTTACAGTAACTTCCACGGAACTTTAGCTGTACCGGGAGGGCACCACGGAGGGCTTCCAAAACCTTTAATTCGCTAAAATTCAGTGCATCTGATGATTTCATGCCCTAATCAATCGATTTCCATCGATACATCACGTAGAATACGTTTCCGAGATGTTCTTGCAAATCGTTCGTTTCAGACCGTGAAACAGCCAAATATGATGTAAAAACTGTTTCTCTCGCCTTCAAACGCTTAAAAATACTATTTCAAAGCGAAATAAGTGCGATTTGAGTGTTTTACAGTAACTTCCACGAAACTTTAGCTGTACCGGCGAGGGCATCACGGAGTGCCCTCAAAATTTTGTATTCACTAAAATTCAGTGCATCTGACGATTTTATGCCCTAATCAATCGATTTCCATCGATACATCACGTAGAATATGTATCCGAGATGTTCTTACAAATCGTTCGTTTCAGACCGTGAAACGGCCAAATATGATGTAAAAACTGTTTCTCTCGCCTTCAAACGCTTAAAAATGCTATTTCAAAGCGAAATACATCCGATTTAAGTGTTCCACGGAACTATAGCTGTACCAGCGAGGGCACCACGGAGGGCCCTTAAAACCTTCTATTCACTAAAATTCAGTGCATCTGATAATTTTATGCCCTAATCAATCGATTTCCATCGATACATCACGTAGAATACGTTTCCGAGATGTACTTACAAATCGTCCTTTTCAGACCGTGAAACGGCCAAATATGATGTAAAAACTGTTTCTCTCGCCTTCAAACGCTTAAAAATGCTATTTCAAAGCGAAATACTTGCGATTTGAGTGTTTTACATTAACTTCCACGGAACTTTAGCTGTACCGGCGAGGGCACCGCGGAGGGCCTCCAAAACCTTGAATTCACTAAAATTCAGTGCATCTGATGATTTTATGCCCTAATCATTCGATTTCCATCGATACATCACGTAGAATATGTATTCGAGATGTACTTACAAATCGTTCGTTTCAGACCGTGAAACGGTTAAATATGATGTGAAAACTGTTTCTCTCGCCTTCGAACGATTAAAAATGCTATTTCAAAGCGAAATACGTGCAAATTGAGTGTTTTACAGTAACTTCCACGGAACTGTAGCTGTACCGGCGAGGGCACCACGGAGGGCCTCCAAAACCTTGTATTCACTAAAATTCAGTGCATATGATGATTTTATGCCCTAATCAGTCGATTTCCATCGATACATCACGTAGAATACGTTTCCGAGTTGATCTTAAAAAAAATCTTTCGTTTCTTACAAATCGTTCGTTTGAGACCGTGAAACGGCTAAATATGATGTAAAAACTGTTTCCCTCGCCTTCAAACGCTTAAAAATGCTTCTCTAAGCGAAGTACGTGCGATTTGAGTGCTTTACAGTAACTTCCACGGAACTTTAGCTGTACCGGGAGGGCACCACGGAGGGCTTCCAAAACCTTTAATTCGCTAAAATTCAGTGCATCTGATGATTTCATGCCCTAATCAATCGATTTCCATCGATACATCACGTAGAATACGTTTCCGAGATGTTCTTGCAAATCGTTCGTTTCAGACCGTGAAACAGCCAAATATGATGTAAAAACTGTTTCTCTCGCCTTCAAACGCTTAAAAATACTATTTCAAAGCGAAATAAGTGCGATTTGAGTGTTTTACAGTAACTTCCACGAAACTTTAGCTGTACCGGCGAGGGCATCACGGAGTGCCCTCAAAATTTTGTATTCACTAAAATTCAGTGCATCTGACGATTTTATGCCCTAATCAATCGATTTCCATCGATACATCACGTAGAATATGTATCCGAGATGTTCTTACAAATCGTTCGTTTCAGACCGTGAAACGGCCAAATATGATGTAAAAACTGTTTCTCTCGCCTTCAAACGCTTAAAAATGCTATTTCAAAGCGAAATACATCCGATTTAAGTGTTCCACGGAACTATAGCTGTACCAGCGAGGGCACCACGGAGGGCCCTTAAAACCTTCTATTCACTAAAATTCAGTGCATCTGATAATTTTATGCCCTAATCAATCGATTTCCATCGATACATCACGTAGAATACGTTTCCGAGATGTACTTACAAATCGTCCTTTTCAGACCGTGAAACGGCCAAATATGATGTAAAAACTGTTTCTCTCGCCTTCAAACGCTTAAAAATGCTATTTCAAAGCGAAATACATCCGATTTAAGTGTTCCACGGAACTATAGCTGTACCAACGAGGGCACCACGGAGGGCCCCCAAAACCTTGTATTCACTAAAATTCAGTGCATCTGTTGATTTTATGCCCTAATCAATCGATTTCCATCGATACATCCCGTAGAATACGTTTCCGAGATGGTCTTGCAAATCGTTCTTTTCAGACCGTGAAACAGCCAAATATGATGTAAAAACTGTTTCTCTCGCCTTCAAATGCTTAAAAATGCTATTTCAAAGCGAAATAAGTGCGATTTGAGTGTTTTTCAGTAACTTCCACGAAACTTTAGCTGTACCGGCGAGGGCACCACGGAGTGCCCTCAAAATTTTGTATTCACTAAAATTCAGTGCATCTGACGATTTTATGCCCTAATCAATCGATTTCCATCGATACATCCCGTAGAATATGTATCCGAGATGTTCTTACAAATCGTTCGTTTCAGACCGTGAAACGGCCAAATATGATGTAAAAACTGTTTCTCTCGCCTTCAAACGCTTAAAAATGCTATTTTAAAGCGAAATACGTGCGATTTGTGTGTTTTACAGTAGCTTCCACGGAACTTTAGCTGTACCGGCGAGGCCACCATGGAGGCCCCCCAAAACCTTGTATTCACTAATATTCAGTGCATCTGATGATTTTATGCCCTAATCAATCGATTTTTATCGGAACATCACGTAGAATACGTTTCCGAGATGTTCTTACAAATCGTTCGTTTCAAACCGTGAAACGGCCAAATATGATGTAAAAACTGTTTCTCTCGCCTTCAAACGCTTAAAAATGCTATTTTAAAGCGAAATACGTACGATTTGAGTGTTTTACAGTAACTTCCACGAAACTTTAGCTGTACCGGCGAGGGCACCACGGAGGGCCCCCAAAACCTTGTAGTCACTAAAATTCAGTGCATCTGATGATTTTATGCCCTGATCAATCGATTTCCATCTATACATCACGTAGAATATGTATCCGAGATGTTCTTACAAATCGTTCGTTTCAGACCGTGAAACGGCCAAATATGATGTAAAAACTGTTTCTCTCGCCTTCAAACGCTTAAAAATGCTATTTCAAAGCGAAATACGTGGGATTTGAGTGTTTTACAGTAACTTCCACGAAACTTTAGCTGTACCGGCGAGGGCACCACGGAGGGCCCCCAAAACCTTGTAGTCACTAAAATTCAGTGCATCTGATGATTTTATGCCCTAATCAATCGATTTCCATCTATACATCACGTAGAATACGTTTCCGAGATGTTCTTACAAATCGTTCGTTTCAGACCGTGAAACAGCCAAATATGATGTAAAAACTGTTTCAGGCCTTTAAACGCTTAAAAATGCTATTTCAAAGCGAAATACGTGCGATTTGAGTGTTTTACAGTAACTTCCACGGAACTTTAGCTGTACCGGTGAGGGTACCACGGAGGGCCCCCAAAATTTTGTATTCACTAAAATTCAGTGCATCTGATGATTTTATGCCCTAATCAATCGATTTCCATCGATACATCACGTAGAATATGTATCCGAGATGTTCTTACAAATCGTTCGTATCAGACCGTGAAACGGCCAAATATGATGTAAAAACTGTTTCTCTCGCCTTCAAACGCTTAAAAATGCTATTTCAAAGCGAAATAAGTGCGATTTAAGTGTTCCACGGAACTATAGCTGTACCAGCGAGGGCACCACGGAGGGCCCCCAAAACCTTGTATTCACTAAAATTCAGTGCATCTGACGATTTTATGCCCTAATCAATCGATTTCCAACGATACATCACGTAGAATATGTATCCGAGATGTTCTTACAAATCGTTCGTTTCAGACCGTGAAACGGCCAAATATGATGTAAAAACTGTTTCTCTCGCCTTCAAACGCTTAAAATTGCTATTTCAAAGCGAAATACGTGCGATTTAAGTGTTCCACGGAACTATAGCTGTACCAGCGAGGGCACCACGGAGGGCCCCCAAAACCTTGTATTCACTAAAATTCAGTGCATCTGATGATTTTATGCCCTAATCAATCGATTTCCGTCGATACATCTCGTAGAATATGTATCCGAGATGTTCTTACAAATCGTTCGTTTCAGACCGTGAAACGGCTAAATATGATGTAAAAACTGTTTCTCTCGCTTTCAAACGCTTAAAAATGCTATTTGAAAGCGAAATACTTGCGATTTGTGTATTTACAGTAATTTCCACGGAACTTTAGCTGTACCGGCGAGGGCACCACGCAGGGCCCCAAAACCATGTATTCACTAAAATTCAGTGCATCTTATGATTTTATGCCCTAATCAATCGATTTCCATCGATACATCACGTAGAATACGTTTCCGAGATGTTCTTACAAATCGTTCTTTTCAGACCGTGAAACGGCCAAATATGATGTAAAAACTGTTTCTCTCGCCTTCAAACGCTTAAAAATGCTATTTCAAAGCGAAATACGTGCGATTTGATTGTTTTACAGTAACTTCCACGGAACTTTAGCTGTACCGGCGAGGGCACCATGGAGGGCTCCCAAAATTTAGTATTCACTAAAATTCAGTGCATCTGTCGATTTTATGCACTAATCAATCGATTTCCATCGATACATCACGTAGAATACGTTTCCGAGATGTTCTTATTAATCGTTCGTTTCAAACCGTGAAACGGCCAAATATGATGTAAAAACTATTTCTCTCGCCTTCAAACGCTTAAAAATGCTATTTCAAACCGAAATACGTGCAATTTGAGTGTTTTACAGTAACTTCCACGGAACTTTAGCTGTACCGGTGAGGGCACCACGGAGGGCCCCCAAAATTTTGTATTCACTAAAATTCAGTGCATCTGACGATTTTATGCCCTAATCAATCGATTTCCATCGATACATCACGTAGAATATGTATCCGAGATGTTCTTACAAATCGTTCGTTTCAGACCGTGAAACGGCCAAATATGATGTAAAAACTTTTTCTCTCGCCTTCAAACGCTTAAAAATGCTATTTCAAAGCGAAATACGTGCGATTTAAGTGTTCCACGGAACTATAGCTGTACCAGCGAGGGCACCACGGAGGGCCCCCAAAACCTTGTATTCACTAAAATTCAGTGCATCTTATGATTTTATGCCCTAATCAATCGATTTCCATCGATACATCACGTAGAATACGTTTCCGAGATGTTCTTACAAATCGTTCTTTTCAGACCGTGAAACGGCCAAATATGATGTAAAAACTATTTCTCTCGACTTCAAACGCTTAAACATGCTATTTCAAAGCGAAATACGTGCGATTTGAGTGTTTTACAGTAACTTCCACGGAACTTTAGCTGTACCGGCGAGGGCACCACGGAGGGCCCCCAAAATTTTGTATTCACTAAAATTCAGTGCATCTTATGATTTTATGCCCTAATCAATCGATTTCCATCGATACATCACGTAGAATATGTATCCGAGTTGTTCTTACAAATCGTTCGTTTTAGACCGTGAACCGGCCAAATATGGTGTAAAAACTGTTTCTCTCGCCTTCAAACGCTTAAATTTTTTATTTCTAAGCGAAATTCGTGCGATTTGAGTGTTTTACTGTAACTTCCACGGAACTTTGGCTGTACCGGCGAGGGCACCACAAAGGGCCCCCAAAACCTTGTATTCACTAAGATTCAGTGCATCCGATGATTTAATGCCCTAATCAATCGATTTCCAACGATACATCACGTAGAATACGTTTCTGAGAAGTTCTTACAAATCGTTCGTTTCAGACCGTGAACCGGCCAAATATGATGTAAAAACTGTTTCTCTCGCCTTCAAACGCTTAAAAAAGCTTCTCTAAGCGAAGTACGTGCGATTTGAGTGTTTTACAGTAACTTCCACGGAACTTTAGCTGTACCGGCGAGGGCACAACGGTGGGCCATTAAAACCTTGTATTCACTAAAATTCAGTGCATCTGATGATTTTATACCCTAATCAATCGATTTCCAACGATACATCACGTAGAATACGTTTCTGAGAAGTTCTTACAAATCGTTCGTTTCAGACCGTGAAACGGCCAAATATGATGTAAAAACTGTTTCTCTCGCCTTCAAACGCTTAAAAATGCTATTTCAAAGCGAAATACGTGCGATTTGTGTATTTACAGTAATTTCCACGGAACTTTAGCTGTACCGGCGAGGGCACTACGGTGGGCCACCAAAACCTTGTATTCACTAAAATTCAGTGCATCTAATGATTTTATACCCTAATCAATCGATTTCCATCGATACATCATGTGGAATACGTCTCCGAGACGTTCTTACAAATCGTTCTTTTCAGACCGTGAAACGGCCAAATATGATGTAAAAACTGTTTCTCTCGCCTTCAAACGCTTAAATTTTTTATTTCTAAGCGAAATACGTGCGATTTGAGTGTTTTACTGTAACTTCCCCGGAAATTTAGCTGTACCGGCGAGGGCACCATGGAGGGCCCCCAAAACCTTGTATTCACTAAAATTCAGTGCATCTGATGATTTTATGCCCTATTCAATCGATTTCCATCGATACATCACGTAGAATATGTATCCGAGATGTTCTTACAAATCGTTCGATTCAGACCGTGAAACGGCCAAATATGATGTAAAAACTGTTTCTCTCGCCTTCAAACGCTTAAATTTTTTTTTTCTAAGCGAAATACGTGCGATTTGAGTGTTTTACTGTAACTTCCACGGAAATTTAGCTGTACCGGCGAGGGCACCATGGAGGGCCCCCAAAACCTTGTATTCACTAAAATTCAGTGCATCTGATGATTTTATGCCCTATTCAATCGATTTCCATCGATACATCACGTAGAATATGTATCCGAGATGTTCTTACAAATCGTTCGTTTCAGACCGTGAAACGACCAAATATGATGTAAAAACTGTTTCTCTCGCCTTCAAACGCTTAAAAATGCTATTTCAAAGCGAAATACTTGCGATTTGAGTGTTTTACATTAACTTCCACGGAACTTTAGCTGTACCGGCGAGGGCACCGCGGAGGGCCTCCAAAACCTTGAATTCACTAAAATTCAGTGCATCTGATGATTTTATGCCCTAATCAATCGATTTCCATCGATACATCACGTAGAATATGTATTCGAGATGTACTTACAAATCGTTCGTTTCAGACCGTGAAACGGTTAAATATGATGTGAAAACTGTTTCTCTCGCCTTCGAACGATTAAAAATGCTATTTCAAAGCGAAATACGTGCAAATTGAGTGTTTTACAGTAACTTCCACGGAACTGTAGCTGTACCGGCGAGGGCACCACGGAGGGCCCTTAAAACCTTGTATTCACTAAAATTCAGTGCATCTGATAATTTTATGCCCTAATCAATCGATTTCCATCGATACATCACGTAGAATACGTTTCCGAGATGTACTTACAAATCGTCCTTTTCAGACCGTGAAACGGCCAAATATGATGTAAAAACTGTTTCTCTCGCCTTCAAACGCTTAAAAATGCTTCTCTAAGCGAAGTACGTGCGATTTGAGTGTTTTACAGTAACTTCCACGGAACTTTAGCTGTACCGGGCGGGCACCACGGAGAGCTTCCAAAACCTTGAATTCGCTAAAATTCAGTGCATCTGATGATTTCATGCCCTAATCAATCGATTTCCATCGATACATCACGTAGAATACGTTTCCGAGATGTTCTTGCAAATCGTTCGTTTCAGACCGTGAAACAGCCAAATATGATGTAAAAACTGTTTCTCTCGCCTTCAAACGCTTAAAAATGCTATTTCAAAGCGAAATAAGTGCGATTTGAGTGTTTTACAGTAACTTCCACGAAACTTTAGCTGTACCGGCGAGGGCACCACGGAGTGCCCTCAAAATTTTGTATTCACTAAAATTCAGTGCATCTGACGATTTTATGCCCGAATCAATCGATTTCCATCGATACATCACGTAGAATATGTATCCGAGATGTTCTTACAAATCGTTCGTTTCAGACCGTGAAACGGCCAAATATGATGTAAAAACTGTTTCTCTCGCCTTCAAACGCTTAAAAATGCTATTTCAAAGCGAAATACGTGCGATTTAAGTGTTCCACGGAACTATAGCTGTACCAGCGAGGGCACCACGGAGGGCCCCCAAAACCTTGTATTCACTAAAATTCAGTGCATCTGATGATTTTATGCCCTAATCAATCGATTTCCATCGATACATCACGTAGAATATGTATCCGAGATGTTCTTACAAATCGTTCGTTTCAGACCGTGAAACGGCTAAATATGATGTAAAAACTGTTTCTCTCGCCTTCAAACGCTTAAAAATGCTATTTCAAAGCGAAATACGTGCGATTTGTGTATTTACAGTAACTTCCACGGAACTTTAGCTGTACCGGCGAGGGCACCACGGTGGGCCACCAAAACCTTGTATTCACTAAAATTCAGTGCATCTGATGATTTTATACCCTAATCAATCGATTTCCATCGATACATCATGTGGAATACTTCTCCGAGATGTTCTTACAAATCGTTCGTTTCAGACCGTGAAACAGACAAATATGATGTAAAAACTGTTTCTCTCGACTTCAAACGCTTAAAAATGCTGTATCAAAGCGAAATACGTGCGATTTGACCGTTTTAAAGTAACTTTAGCTGTACCGGCGAGGGCACCACGGAGGGCCCCCAAAACCTTGTATTCACTAAAATTCAGTGCATATGATGATTTTATGCCCTAATCAGTCGATTTCCATCGATACATCACGTAGAATACGTTTCTGAGAAGTTCTTACAAATCGTTCGTTTCAGACCGTGAACCGGCCAAATATGATGTAAAAACTGTTTCTCTCGCCTTCAAACGCTTAAAAAAGCTTCTCTAAGCGAAGTACGTGCGATTTGAGTGTTTTACAGTAACTTCCACGGAACTTTAGCTGTACCGGCGAGGGCATCACGGAGGGCCTCCAAAACCTTGAATTCACTAAAATTCAGTGCATCTGATGATTTCATGCCCTAATCAATCGATTTCCATCGATGCATCACGTAGAATACGTTTCCGACATTTTCTTACAACTCGTTCGTTTCAGACCGTGAAACGGCCAAATATGATGTAAAAACTGTTTTTCTCGCCTTCAAACGCTTAAAAATGCTATTTCAAAGCAAAATACGTGCGATTTGAGTGTTTTACAATAACTTGCACGGAACTTTAGCTGTACCGGCGAGGGCACCACGGAGGGCCCTTAAAACCTTGTATTCACTAAAATTCAGTGCATCTGATAATTTTATGCCCTAATCAATCGATTTCCATCGATACATCACGTAGAATACGTTTCCGAGATGTACTTACAAATCGTCCTTTTCAGACCGTGAAACGGCCAAATATGATGTAAAAACTGTTTCTCTCGCCTTCAAACGCTTAAAAATGCTATTTCAAAGCGAAATACATCCGATTTAAGTGTTCCACGGAACTATAGCTGTACCAGCGAGGGCACCACGGAGGGCCCCCAAAACCTTGTATTCACTAAAATTCAGTGCATCTGTTGATTTTATGCCCTAATCTATCGATTTCCATCGATACATCCCGTAGAATATGTATCCGAGATGTTCTTACAAATCGTTCGTTTCAGACCGTGAAACGGCTAAATATAATGTAAAAACTGTTTCTCTCGCCTTCAAACGCTTAAAAATTCTATTTCAAAGCGAAATACGTGCGATTTGTGTATTTACAGTAACTTCCACGGAACTTTAGCTGTACCGGCGAGGGCACCACGGAGGGCCCCCAAAACCTTGTATTCACTAAAATTCAGTGTATCTGATAATTTTATGCCCTAATCAATCGATTTCCATCGATACATCAAGTAGAATATGTATCCGAGATGTTCTTACAAATCGTTCTTTTCAGACCGTGAAACGGCCAAATATGATGTAAAAACTGTTTCTCTCGCCTTCAAACGCTTAAAAATGCTATTTTAAAGCGAAATACGTGCGATTTGTGTGTTTTACAGTAACTTCCACGGAACTTTAGCTGTACCGGCGAGGGCACCACGGAGGGCCCCCAAAACCTTGTAGTCACTAAAATTCAGTGCATCTGATGATTTTATGCCCTGATCAATCGATTTCCATCTATACATCACGTAGAATATGTTTCCGAGATGTTCTTACAAATCGTTCGTTTCAGACCGTGAAACGGCCAAATATGATGTAAAAACTGTTTCTCTCGCCTTCAAACGCTTAAAAATGCTTCTCTAAGCGAAGTACGTGCGATTTGAGTGTTTTACAGTAACTTCCACGGAACTTTAGCTGTACCGGGAGGGCACCACGGAGGGCTTCCAAAACCTTGAATTCGCTAAAATTCAGTGCATCTGATGATTTCATGCCCTAATCAATCGATTTCCATCGATACATCACGTAGAATACGTTTCCGAGATGTTCTTGCAAATCGTTCGTTTCAGACCGTGAAACAGCCAAATATGATGTAAAAACTGTTTCTCTCGCCTTCAAACGCTTAAAAATGCTATTTCAAAGCGAAATAAGTGCGATTTGAGTGTTTTACAGTAACTTCCACGAAACTTCAGCTGTACCGGCGAGGGCACCACGGAGTGCCCTCAAAATTTTGTATTCACTAAAATTCAGTGCATCTGACGATTTTATGCCCTAATCAATCGATTTCCATCGATACATCACGTAGAATATGTATCCGAGATGTTCTTACAAATCGTTCGTTTCAGACCGTGAAACAGACAAATATGATGTAAAAAATGGTACCTCCAATAAGAGTGTTTTACAGTAACTTTTACGGAACTTTAGCTGTACCGGCGAGGGCACCACGGAGGGCCCCAAAACCATGTATTTACTAAAATTCAGTGCATCTTATGATTTTATGCCCTAATCAATCGATTTCCATCGATACGTCACGTAGAATATGTATCCGAGTTGTTCTTATAAATCGTTCGTTTTAGACCGTGAACCGGCCAAATATGGTGTGAAAACTGTTTCTCTCGCCTTCAAACGCTTAAATTTTTTATTTCTAAGCGAAATTCGTGCGATTTGAGTGTTTTACTGTAACTTCCACGGAACTTTGGCTGTACCAGCGAGGCCACCACAAAGGGCCCCCAAAACCTTGTATTCACTAAAATTCAGTGCATCTGATGATTTAATGCCCTAATCAATCGATTTCCAACGATACATCACGTAGAATACGTTTCTGAGAAGTTCTTACAAATCGTTCGTTTCAGACCGTGAACCGGCCAAATATGATGTAAAAACAGTTTCTCTCGCCTTCAAACGCTTAAAAATGCTTCTCTAAGCGAAGTACGTGCGATTTGAGTGTTTTACAGTAACTTCCACGGAACTTTAGCTGTACCGGCGAGGGCACCACGGTGGGCCACCAAAACCTTGTATTCACTAAAATTCAGTGCATCTGATGATTTTATACCCTAATCAATCGATTTCCATCGATACATGATGTGGAATACGTCTCCGAGACGTTCTTACAAATCGTTCTTTTCAGACCGTGAAACGGCCAAATATGATGTAAAAACTGTTTCTCTCGCCTTCAAACGCTTAAAAATGCTATTTTAAAGCGAAATACGTGCGATTTGAGTGTTTTACAGTAACTTCCACGGAACTTTAGCTGTACCGGCGATGGCACCATGGAGGGCCCCCAAAACCTTGTATTCACTAAAATTCAGTGCATCTGATGATTTTATGCACTAATCAATCGATTTCCATCGATACATCAAGTAGAATATGTATCCGAGATGTTCTTACAAATCGTTCGATTCAGACCGTGAAACGGCCAAATATGATGTAAAAACTGTTTCTCTCGCCTTCAAATGCTTAAATTTTTTATTTCTAAGCGAAATATGTGCGATTTGAGTGTTTTACTGTAACTTCCACGGAAATTTAGCTGTACCGGCGAGGGCACCATGGAGGGCCCCCAAAACCTTGTATTCACTAAAATTCAGTGCATCTGATGATTTTATGCCCTATTCAATCGATTTCCATCGATACATCACGTAGAATATGTATCCGAGATGTTCTTACAAATCGTTCGTTTCAGACCGTGAAACGGCCAAATATGATGTAAAAACTGTTTCTCTCGCCTTCAAACGCTTAAAAATGCTATTTCAAAGCGAAATACTTGCGATTTGAGTGTTTTACATTAACTTCCACGGAACTTTAGCTGTACCGGCGAGGGCACCGCGGAGGGCCTCCAAAACCTTGAATTCACTAAAATTCAGTGCATCTTATGATTTTATGCCCTAATCAATCGATTTCCATCGATACGTCACGTAGAATATGTATCCGAGTTGTTCTTATAAATCGTTCGTTTTAGACCGTGAACCGGCCAAATATGGTGTGAAAACTGTTTCTCTCGCCTTCAAACGCTTAAATTTTTTATTTCTAAGCGAAATTCGTGCGATTTGAGTGTTTTACTGTAACTTCCACGGAACTTTGGCTGTACCAGCGAGGCCACCACAAAGGGCCCCCAAAACCTTGTATTCACTAAAATTCAGTGCATCTGATGATTTAATGCCCTAATCAATCGATTTCCAACGATACATCACGTAGAATACGTTTCTGAGAAGTTCTTACAAATCGTTCGTTTCAGACCGTGAACCGGCCAAATATGATGTAAAAACAGTTTCTCTCGCCTTCAAACGCTTAAAAATGCTTCTCTAAGCGAAGTACGTGCGATTTGAGTGTTTTACAGTAACTTCCACGGAACTTTAGCTGTACCGGCGAGGGCACCACGGTGGGCCACCAAAACCTTGTATTCACTAAAATTCAGTGCATCTGATGATTTTATACCCTAATCAATCGATTTCCATCGATACATGATGTGGAATACGTCTCCGAGACGTTCTTACAAATCGTTCTTTTCAGACCGTGAAACGGCCAAATATGATGTAAAAACTGTTTCTCTCGCCTTCAAACGCTTAAAAATGCTATTTTAAAGCGAAATACGTGCGATTTGAGTGTTTTACAGTAACTTCCACGGAACTTTAGCTGTACCGGCGATGGCACCATGGAGGGCCCCCAAAACCTTGTATTCACTAAAATTCAGTGCATCTGATGATTTTATGCACTAATCAATCGATTTCCATCGATACATCAAGTAGAATATGTATCCGAGATGTTCTTACAAATCGTTCGATTCAGACCGTGAAACGGCCAAATATGATGTAAAAACTGTTTCTCTCGCCTTCAAATGCTTAAATTTTTTATTTCTAAGCGAAATATGTGCGATTTGAGTGTTTTACTGTAACTTCCACGGAAATTTAGCTGTACCGGCGAGGGCACCATGGAGGGCCCCCAAAACCTTGTATTCACTAAAATTCAGTGCATCTGATGATTTTATGCCCTATTCAATCGATTTCCATCGATACATCACGTAGAATATGTATCCGAGATGTTCTTACAAATCGTTCGTTTCAGACCGTGAAACGGCCAAATATGATGTAAAAACTGTTTCTCTCGCCTTCAAACGCTTAAAAATGCTATTTCAAAGCGAAATACTTGCGATTTGAGTGTTTTACATTAACTTCCACGGAACTTTAGCTGTACCGGCGAGGGCACCGCGGAGGGCCTCCAAAACCTTGAATTCACTAAAATTCAGTGCATCTGATGATTTTATGCCCTAATCAATCGATTTCCATCGATACATCACGTAGAATATGTATTCGAGATGTACTTACAAATCGTTCGTTTCAGACCGTGAAACGGTTAAATATGATGTGAAAACTGTTTCTCTCGCCTTCGAACGATTAAAAATGCTATTTCAAAGCGAAATACGTGCGATTTGAGTGCTTTACAGTAACTTCCACGGAACTTTAGCTGTACCGGGAGGGCACCACGCAGGGCTTCCAAAACCTTTAATTCGCTAAAATTCAGTGCATCTGATGATTTCATGCCCTAATCAATCGATTTCCATCGATACATCACGTAGAATACGTTTCCGAGATGTTCTTGCAAATCGTTCGTTTCAGACCGTGAAACAGCCAAATATGATGTAAAAACTGTTTCTCTCGCCTTCAAACGCTTAAAAATGCTATTTCAAAGCGAAATAAGTGCGATTTGAGTGTTTTACAGTAACTTCCACGAAACTTTAGCTGTACCGGCGAGGGCATCACGGAGTGCCCTCAAAATTTTGTATTCACTAAAATTCAGTGCATCTGACGATTTTATGCCCTAATCAATCGATTTCCATCGATACATCACGTAGAATATGTATCCGAGATGTTCTTACAAATCGTTCGTTTCAGACCGTGAAACGGCCAAATATGATGTAAAAACTGTTTCTCTCGCCTTCAAACGCTTAAAAATGCTATTTCAAAGCGAAATACATCCGATTTAAGTGTTCCACGGAACTATAGCTGTACCAGCGAGGGCACCACGGAGGGCCCTTAAAACCTTGTATTCACTAAAATTCAGTGCATCTGATAATTTTATGCCCTAATCAATCGATTTCCATCGATACATCACGTAGAATACGTTTCCGAGATGTACTTACAAATCGTCCTTTTCAGACCGTGAAACGGCCAAATATGATGTAAAAACTGTTTCTCTCGCCTTCAAACGCTTAAAAATGCTATTTCAAAGCGAAATACATCCGATTTAAGTGTTCCACGGAACTATAGCTGTACCAACGAGGGCACCACGGAGGGCCCCCAAAACCTTATATTCACTAAAATTCAGTGCATCTGTTGATTTTATGCCCTAATCAATCGATTTCCATCGATACATCCCGTAGAATACGTTTCCGAGATGGTCTTGCAAATCGTTCGTTTCAGACCGTGAAACAGCCAAATATGATGTAAAAACTGTTTCTCTCGCCTTCAAATGCTTAAAAATGCTATTTCAAAGCGAAATAAGTGCGATTTGAGTGTTTTACAGTAACTTCCACGAAACTTTAGCTGTACCGGCGAGGGCACCACGGAGTGCCCTCAAAATTTTGTATTCACTAAAATTCAGTGCATCTGACGATTTTATGCCCTAATCAATCGATTTCCATCGATACATCCCGTAGAATATGTATCCGAGATGTTCTTACAAATCGTTCGTTTCAGACCGTGAAACGGCCAAATATGATGTAAAAACTGTTTCTCTCGCCTTCAAACGCTTAAAAATGCTATTTTAAAGCGAAATACGTGCGATTTGTGTGTTTTACAGTAACTTCCACGGAACTTTAGCTGTACCGGCGAGGCCACCATGGAGGCCCCCCAAAACCTTGTATTCACTAATATTCAGTGCATCTGATGATTTTATGCCCTAATCAATCGATTTTTATCGGAACATCACGTAGAATACGTTTCCGAGATGTTCTTACAAATCGTTCGTTTCAAACCGTGAAACGGCCAAATATGATGTAAAAACTGTTTCTCTCGCCTTCAAACGCTTAAAAATGCTATTTTAAAGCGAAATACGTGCGATTTGAGTGTTTTACAGTAACTTCCACGAAACTTTAGCTGTACCGGCGAGGGCACCACGGAGGGCCCCCAAAACCTTGTAGTCACTAAAATTCAGTGCATCTGATGATTTTATGCCCTGATCAATCGATTTTCATCTATACATCACGTAGAATATGTATCCGAGATGTTCTTACAAATCGTTCGTTTCAGACCGTGAAACGGCCAAATATGATGTAAAAACTGTTTCTCTCGCCTTCAAACGCTTAAAAATGCTATTTCAAAGCGAAATACGTGGGATTTGAGTGTTTTACAGTAACTTCCACGGAACTTTAGCTGTACCGGCGAGGGCACCACGGAGGGCCCCCAAAACCTTGTAGTCACTAAAATTCAGTGCATCTGATGATTTTATGCCCTAATCAATCGATTTCCATCTATACATCACGTAGAATACGTTTCCGAGATGTTCTTACAAATCGTTCGTTTCAGACCGTGAAACAGCCAAATATGATGTAAAAACTGTTTCAGGCCTTTAAACGCTTAAAAATGCTATTTCAAAGCGAAATACGTGCGATTTGAGTGTTTTACAGTAACTTCCACGGAACTTTAGCTGTACCGGTGAGGGTACCACGGAGGGCCCCCAAAATTTTGTATTCACTAAAATTCAGTGCATCTGATGATTTTATGCCCTAATCAATCGATTTCCATCGATACATCACGTAGAATATGTATCCGAGATGTTCTTACAAATCGTTCGTATCAGACCGTGAAACGGCCAAATATGATGTAAAAACTGTTTCTCTCGCCTTCAAACGCTTAAAAATGCTATTTCAAAGCGAAATAAGTGCGATTTAAGTGTTCCACGGAACTATAGCTGTACCAGCGAGGGCACCACGGAGGGCCCCCAAAACCTTGTATTCACTAAAATTCAGTGCATCTGACGATTTTATGCCCTAATCAATCGATTTCCAACGATACATCACGTAGAATATGTATCCGAGATGTTCTTACAAATCGTTCGTTTCAGACCGTGAAACGGCCAAATATGATGTAAAAACTGTTTCTCTCGCCTTCAAACGCTTAAAATTGCTATTTCAAAGCGAAATACGTGCGATTTAAGTGTTCCACGGAACTATAGCTGTACCAGCGAGGGCACCACGGAGGGCCCCCAAAACCTTGTATTCACTAAAATTCAGTGCATCTGATGATTTTATGCCCTAATCAATCGATTTCCGTCGATACATCTCGTAGAATATGTATCCGAGATGTTCTTACAAATCGTTCGTTTCAGACCGTGAAACGGCTAAATATGATGTAAAAACTGTTTCTCTCGCTTTCAAACGCTTAAAAATGCTATTTCAAAGCGAAATACTTGCGATTTGTGTATTTACAGTAATTTCCACGGAACTTTAGCTGTACCGGCGAGGGCACCACGGAGGGCCCCAAAACCATGTATTCACTAAAATTCAGTGCATCTTATGATTTTATGCCCTAATCAATCGATTTCCATCGATACATCACGTAGAATACGTTTCCGAGATGTTCTTACAAATCGTTCTTTTCAGACCGTGAAACGGCCAAATATGATGTAAAAACTGTTTCTCTCGCCTTCAAACGCTTAAAAATGCTATTTCAAAGCGAAATACGTGCGATTTGATTGTTTTACAGTAACTTCCACGGAACTTTAGCTGTACCGGCGAGGGCACCATGGAGGGCCCCCAAAATTTAGTATTCACTAAAATTCAGTGCATCTGTCGATTTTATGCACTAATCAATCGATTTCCATCGATACATCACGTAGAATACGTTTCCGAGATGTTCTTATTAATCGTTCGTTTCAAACCGTGAAACGGCCAAATATGATGTAAAAACTATTTCTCTCGCCTTCAAACGCTTAAAAATGCTATTTCAAACCGAAATACGTGCAATTTGAGTGTTTTACAGTAACTTCCACGGAACTTTAGCTGTACCGGTGAGGGCACCACGGAGGGCCCCCAAAATTTTGTATTCACTAAAATTCAGTGCATCTGACGATTTTATGCCCTAATCAATCGATTTCCATCGATACATCACGTAGAATATGTATCCGAGATGTTCTTACAAATCGTTCGTTTCAGACCGTGAAACGGCCAAATATGATGTAAAAACTTTTTCTCTCGCCTTCAAACGCTTAAAAATGCTATTTCAAAGCGAAATACGTGCGATTTAAGTGTTCCACGGAACTATAGCTGTACCAGCGAGGGCACCACGGAGGGCCCCCAAAACCTTGTATTCACTAAAATTCAGTGCATCTTATGATTTTATGCCCTAATCAATCGATTTCCATCGATACATCACGTAGAATACGTTTCCGAGATGTTCTTACAAATCGTTCTTTTCAGACCGTGAAACGGCCAAATATGATGTAAAAACTATTTCTCTCGACTTCAAACGCTTAAACATGCTATTTCAAAGCGAAATACGTGCGATTTGAGTGTTTTACAGTAACTTCCACGGAACTTTAGCTGTACCGGCGAGGGCACCACGGAGGGCCCCCAAAATTTTGTATTCACTAAAATTCAGTGCATCTTATGATTTTATGCCCTAATCAATCGATTTCCATCGATACATCACGGAGAATATGTATCCGAGTTGTTCTTACAAATCGTTCGTTTTAGACCGTGAACCGGCCAAATATGGTGTAAAAACTGTTTCTCTCGCCTTCAAACGCTTAAATTTTTTATTTCTAAGCGAAATTCGTGCGATTTGAGTGTTTTACTGTAACTTCCACGGAACTTTGGCTGTACCGGCGAGGGCACCACAAAGGGCCCCCAAAACCTTGTATTCACTAAAATTCAGTGCATCCGATGATTTAATGCCCTAATCAATCGATTTCCAACGATACATCACGTAGAATACGTTTCTGAGAAGTTCTTACAAATCGTTCGTTTCAGACCGTGAACCGGCCAAATATGATGTAAAAACTGTTTCTCTCGCCTTCAAACGCTTAAAAAAGCTTCTCTAAGCGAAGTACGTGCGATTTGAGTGTTTTACAGTAACTTCCACGGAACTTTAGCTGTACCGGCGAGGGCACCACGGTGGGCCATTAAAACCTTGTATTCACTAAAATTCAGTGCATCTGATGATTTTATACCCTAATCAATCGATTTCCAACGATACATCACGTAGAATACGTTTCTGAGAAGTTCTTACAAATCGTTCGTTTCAGACCGTGAAACGGCCAAATATGATGTAAAAACTGTTTCTCTCGCCTTCAAACGCTTAAAAATGCTATTTCAAAGCGAAATACGTGCGATTTGTGTATTTACAGTAATTTCCACGGAACTTTAGCTGTACCGGCGAGGGCACTACGGTGGGCCACCAAAACCTTGTATTCACTAAAATTCAGTGCATCTAATGATTTTATACCCTAATCAATCGATTTCCATCGATACATCATGTGGAATACGTCTCCGAGACGTTCTTACAAATCGTTCTTTTCAGACCGTGAAACGGCCAATTATGATGTAAAAACTGTTTCTCTCGCCTTCAAACGCTTAAAAATGCTATTTTAAAGCGAAATACGTGCGATTTGAGTGTTTTACAGTAACTTCCACGGAACTTTAGCTGTACCGGCGATGGCACCATGGAGGGCCCCCAAAACCTTGTATTCACTAAAATTCAGTGCATCTGATGATTTTATGCACTAATCAATCGATTTCCATCGATACATCAAGTAGAATATGTATCCGAGATGTTCTTACAAATCGTTCGATTCAGACCGTGAAACGGCCAAATATGATGTAAAAACTGTTTCTCTCGCCTTCAAACGCTTAAATTTTTTATTTCTAAGCGAAATACGTGCGATTTGAGTGTTTTACTGTAACTTCCACGGAAATTTAGCTGTACCGGCGAGGGCACCATGGAGGGCCCCCAAAACCTTGTATTCACTAAAATTCAGTGCATCTGATGATTTTATGCCCTATTCAATCGATTTCCATCGATACATCACGTAGAATATGTATCCGAGATGTTCTTACAAATCGTGCGTTTCAGACCGTGAAACGACCAAATATGATGTAAAAACTGTTTCTCTCGCCTTCAAACGCTTAAAAATGCTATTTCAAAGCGAAATACTTGCGATTTGAGTGTTTTACATTAACTTCCACGGAACTTTAGCTGTACCGGCGAGGGCACCGCGGAGGGCCTCCAAAACCTTGAATTCACTAAAATTCAGTGCATCTGATGATTTTATGCCCTAATCAATCGATTTCCATCGATACATCACGTAGAATATGTATTCGAGATGTACTTACAAATCGTTCGTTTCAGACCGTGAAACGGTTAAATATGATGTGAAAACTGTTTCTCTCGCCTTCGAACGATTAAAAATGCTATTTCAAAGCGAAATACGTGCAAATTGAGTGTTTTACAGTAACTTCCACGGAACTGTAGCTGTACCGGCGAGGGCACCACGGAAGGCCTCCAAAACCTTGTATTCACTAAAATTCAGTGCATATGATGATTTTATGCCCTAATCAGTCGATTTCCATCGATACATCACGTAGAATACGTTTCCGAGATGATCTTAAAAAAAATCTTTCGTTTCTTACAAATCGTTCGTTTCAGACCGTGAAACGGCTAAATATGATGTAAAAACTGTTTCTCTCGCCTTCAAACGCTTAAAAATGCTTCTCTAAGCGAAGTACGTGCGATTTGAGTGTTTTACAGTAACTTCCACGGAACTTTAGCTGTACCGGCGAGGGCACCACGGAGTGCCCTCAAAATTTTGTATTCACTAAAATTCAGTGCATCTGACGATTTTATGCCCTAATCAATCGATTTCCATCGATACATCACGTAGAATATGTATCCGAGATGTTCTTACAAATCGTTCGTTTCAGACCGTGAAACGGCCAAATATGATGTAAAAACTGTTTCTCTCGCCTTCAAACGCTTAAAAATGCTTCTCTAAGCGAAGTACGTGCGATTTGAGTGTTTTACAGTAACTTCCACGGAACTTTAGCTGTACCGGGCGGGCACCACGGAGGGCTTCCAAAACCTTGAATTCGCTAAAATTCAGTGCATCTGATGATTTCATGCCCTAATCAATCGATTTCCATCGATACATCACGTAGAATACGTTTCCGAGATGTTCTTGCAAATCGTTCGTTTCAGACCGTGAAACAGCCAAATATGATGTAAAAACTGTTTCTCTCGCCTTCAAACGCTTAAAAATGCTATTTCAAAGCGAAATAAGTGCGATTTGAGTGTTTTACAGTAACTTCCACGAAACTTTAGCTGTACCGGCGAGGGCACCACGGAGTGCCCTCAAAATTTTGTATTCACTAAAATTCAGTGCATCTGACGATTTTATGCCCGAATCAATCGATTTCCATCGATACATCACGTAGAATATGTATCCGAGATGTTCTTACAAATCGTTCGTTTCAGACCGTGAAACGGCCAAATATGATGTAAAAACTGTTTCTCTCGCCTTCAAACGCTTAAAAATGCTATTTCAAAGCGAAATACGTGCGATTTAAGTGTTCCACGGAACTATAGCTGTACCAGCGAGGGCACCACGGAGGGCCCCCAAAACCTTGTATTCACTAAAATTCAGTGCATCTGATGATTTTATGCCCTAATCAATCGATTTCCATCGATACATCACGTAGAATATGTATCCGAGATGTTCTTACAAATCGTTCGTTTCAGACCGTGAAACGGCTAAATATGATGTAAAAACTGTTTCTCTCGCCTTCAAACTCTTAAAAATGCTATTTCAAAGCGAAATACGTGCGATTTGTGTATTTACAGTAACTTCCACGGAACTTTAGCTGTACCGGCGAGGGCACCACGGTGGGCCACCAAAACCTTGTATTCACTAAAATTCAGTGCATCTGATGATTTTATACCCTTATCAATCGATTTCCATCGATACATCATGTGGAATACTTCTCCGAGATGTTCTTACAAATCGTTCGTTTCAGACCGTGAAACAGACAAATATGATGTAAAAACTGTTTCTCTCGACTTCAAACGCTTAAAAATGCTGTATCAAAGCGAAATACGTGCGATTTGACCGTTTTAAAGTAACTTTAGCTGTACCGGCGAGGGCACCACGGAGGGCCCCCAAAACCTTGTATTCACTAAAATTCAGTGCATATGATGATTTTATGCCCTAATCAGTCGATTTCCATCGATACATCACGTAGAATACGTTTCCGAGATGATCTTACAAAAAATCTTTCGTTTCAGACCGTGAAACGGCCAAATATGATGTAAAAACTGTTTCTCTCGCCTTCAAACGCAAAAATGCTTCTCTAAGCGAAGTACGTGCGATTTGAGTGTTTTACAGTAACTTCCACGGAACTTTAGCTGTACCGGCGAGGGCACCACGGAGGGCCCCCAAAACCTTGTATTCACTAAAATTCAGTGTATCTGATAATTTTATGCCCTAATCAATCGATTTCCATCGATACATCAAGTAGAATATGTATCGGAGATGTTCTTACAAATCGTTCTTTTCAGACCGTGAAACGGCCAAATATGATGTAAAAACTGTTTCTCTCGCCTTCAAACGCTTAAAAATGCTATTTTAAAGCGAAATACGTGCGATTTGTGTGTTTTACAGTAACTTCCACGGAACTTTAGCTGTACCGGCGAGGCCACCATGGAGGCCCCCCAAAACCTTGTATTCACTAAAATTCAGTGCATCTGATGATTTTATGCCCTAATCAATCGATTTTCATCGGAACATCACGTAGAATACGTTTCCGAGATGTTCTTACAAATCGTTCGTTTCAAACCGTGAAACGGCCAAATATGATGTAAAAACTGTTTCGCTCGCCTTCAAACGCTTAAAAATGCTTCTCTAAGCGAAGTACGTGCGATTTGAGTGTTTTACAGTAACTTCCACGAAACTTTAGCTGTACCGGCGAGGGCACCACGGAGTGCCCTCAAATATTTGTATTCACTAAAATTCAGTGCATCTGACGATTTTATGCCCTAATCAATCGATTTCCATCGATACATCACGTAGAATATGTATCCGAGATGTTCTTACAAATCGTTCGTTTCAGACCGTGAAACGGCCAAATATGATGTAAAAACTGTTTCTCTCGCCTTCAAACGCTTAAAAATGCTATTTCAAAGCGAATTACGTGCGATTTAAGTGTTCCACGGAACTATAGCTGTACCAGCGAGGGCACCACGGAGGGCCCCCAAAACCTTGTATTCACTAAAATACAGTGCATCTGACGATTTTATGCCCTAATCAATCGATTTCCAACGATACATCACGTAGAATATGTATCCGAGATGTTCTTACAAATCGTTCGTTTCAGACCGTGAAACGGCTAAATATGATGTAAAAACTGTTTCTCTCGCCTTCAAACGCTTAAAAATGCTATTTCAAAGCGAAATACGTGCGATTTGTGTATTTACAGTAACTTCCACGGAACTTTAGCTGTACCGGAGAGGGCACCATGGAGGGCCCCCAAAACCTTGTATTCACTAAAATTCAGTGCATCTGATGATTTTATGCCCAAATCAATCGATTTCCATCGATACATCATGTAGAATACGTCTCCGAGATGTTCTTACAAATCGTTCGTTTCAGACCGTGAAACAGACAAATATGATGTAAAAAATGGTACCTCCGATAAGAGTGTTTTACAGTAACTTTTACGGAACTTTAGCTGTACCGGCGAGGGCACCACGGAGGGCCCCAAAACCATGTATTCACTAAAATTCAGTGCATCTTATGATTAATTTATTCCCTAATCAATCGATTTCCATCGATACATCACGTAGAATACGTTTCCGAGATGTTCTTACAAATCGTTCTTTTCAGACCGTGAAACGGCCAAATATGATGTAAAAACTGTTTCTCTCGCCTTCAAACGCTTAAAAATGCTATTTCAAAGCGAAATACGTGCGATTTGAGTGTTTTACAGTAACTTCCACGGAACTTTAGCTGTACCGGCGATGGCACCATGGAGGGCCCCCAAAATTTTGTATTCACTAAAATTCAGTGCATCTGTCGATTTTATGCACTAATCAATCGATTTCCATCGATACATCACGTAGAATACGTTTCCGAGATGTTCTTATTAATCGTTCGTTTCAAACCGTGAAACGGCCAAATATGATGTAAAAACTATTTCTCTCGCCTTCAAACGCTTAAAAATGCTATTTCAAACCGAAATACGTGCAATTTGAGTGTTTTACAGTAACTTCCACGGAACTTTAGCTGTACCGGTGAGGGCACCACGGAGGGCCCCCAAAATTTTGTATTCACTAAAATTCAGTGCATCTGACGATTTTATGCCCTAATCAATCGATTTCCATCGATACATCACGTAGAATATGTATCCGAGATGTTCTTACAAATCGTTCGTTTCAGACCGTGAAACGGCCAAATATGATGTAAAAACTGTTTCTCTCGCCTTCAAACGCTTAAAAATGCTATTTCAAAGCGAAATACGTGCGATTTAAGTGTTCCACGGAACTATAGCTGTACCAGCGAGGGCACCACGGAGGGCCCCCAAAACCTTGTATTCACTAAAATTCAGTGCATCTTATGATTTTATGCCCTAATCAATCGATTTCCATCGATACATCACGTAGAATATGTATCCGAGTTGTTCTTACAAATCGTTCGTTTTAGACCGTGAACCGGCCAAATATGGTGTAAAAACTGTTTCTCTCGCCTTCAAACGCTTAAATTTTTTATTTCTAAGCGAAATTCGTGCGATTTGAGTGTTTTACTGTAACTTCCACGGAACTTTGGCTGTACCGGCGAGGCCACCACAAAGGGCCCCCAAAACCTTGTATTCACTAAAATTCAGTGCATCCGATGATTTAATGCCCTAATCAATCGATTTCCAACGATACATCACGTAGAATACGTTTCTGAGAAGTTCTTACAAATCGTTCGTTTCAGACCGTGAACCGGCCAAATATGATGTAAAAACTGTTTCTCTCGCCTTCAAACGCTTAAAAATGCTTCTCTAAGCGAAGTACGTGCGATTTGAGTGTTTTACAGTAACTTCCACGGAACTTTAGCTGTACCGGCGAGGGCACCACGGTGGGCCACCAAAACCTTGTATTCACTAAAATTCAGTGCATCTGATGATTTTATACCCTAATCAATCGATTTCCAACGATACATCACGTAGAATACTTTTCTGAGAAGTTCTTACAAATCGTTCGTTTCAGACCGTGAAACGGCCAAATATGATGTAAAAACTGTTTCTCTCGCCTTCAAACGCTTAAAAATGCTATTTCAAAGCAAAATACGTGCGATTTGTGTATTTACAGTAATTTCCACGGAACTTTAGCTGTACCGGCGAGGGCACCACGGAGGGCCCCCAAAACCTTGTATTCACTAAAATTCAGTGCATCCGATGATTTTATGCCCTAATCAATCGATTTCCATCGATACATCACGTAGAATACGTTTCTGAGAAGTTCTTACAAATCGTTCGTTTCAGACCGTGAAACGGCCAAATATGATGTAAAAACTGTTTCTCTCGCCTTCAAACGCTTAAAAATGCTATTTTAAAGCGAAATACGTGCGATTTGAGTGTTTTACAGTAACTTCCACGGAACTTTAGCTGTACCGGCGATGGCACCATGGAGGGCCCCCAAAACCTTGTATTCACTAAAATTCAGTGCATCTGATGATTTTATGCACTAATCAATCGATTTCCATCGATACATCAAGTAGAATATGTATCCGAGATGTTCTTACAAATCGTTCGATTCAGACCGTGAAACGGCCAAATATGATGTAAAAACTGTTTCTCTCGCCTTCAACCGCTTAAATTTTTTATTTCTAAGCGAAATACGTGCGATTTGAGTGTTTTACTGTAACTTCCACGGAAATTTAGCTGTACCGGCGAGGGCACCATGGAGGGCCCCCAAAACCTTGTATTCACTAAAATTCAGTGCATCTGATGATTTTATGCCCTATTTAATCGATTTCCATCGATACATCACGTAGAATATGTATCCGAGATGTTCTTACAAATCGTTCGTTTCAGACCGTGAAACGGCCAAATATGATGTAAAAACTGTATCTCTCGCCTTCAAACGCTTAAAAATGCTATTTCAAAGCGAAATACTTGCGATTTGAGTGTTTTACATTAACTTCCACGGAACTTTAGCTGTACCGGCGAGGGCACCGCGGAGGGCCTCCAAAACCTTGAATTCACTAAAATTCAGTGCATCTGATGATTTTATGCCCTAATCAATCGATTTCCATCGATACATCACGTAGAATATGTATTCGAGATGTACTTACAAATCGTTCGTTTCAGACCGTGAAACGGTTAAATATGATGTGAAAACTGTTTCTCTCGCCTTCGAACGATTAAAAATGCTATTTCAAAGCGAAATACGTGCAAATTGAGTGTTTTACAGTAACTTCCACGGAACTGTAGCTGTACCGGCGAGGGCACCACGGAGGGCCTCCAAAACCTTGTATTCACTAAAATTCAGTGCATATGATGATTTTATGCCCTAATCAGTCGATTTCCATCGATACATTACGTAGAATACGTTTCCGAGATGATCTTAAAAAAAATCTTTCGTTTCTTACAAATCGTTCGTTTCAGACCGTGAAACGGCTAAATATGATGTAAAAACTGTTTCTCTCGCCTTCAAACGCTTAAAAATGCTTCTCTAAGCGAAGTACGTGCGATTTGAGTGTTTTACAGTAACTTCCACGGAACTGTAGCTGTACCGGCGAGGGCACCACGGAGGGCCTCCAAAACCTTGTATTCACTAAAATTCAGTGCATATGATGATTTTATGCCCTAATCAGTCGATTTCCATCGATACATCACGTAGAATACGTTTCCGAGATGTTCTTGCAAATCGTTCGTTTCAGACCGTGAAACAGCCAAATATGATGTAAAAACTGTTTCTCTCGCCTTCAAACGCTTAAAAATGCTATTTCAAAGCGAAATAAGTGCGATTTGAGTGTTTTACAGTAACTTCCACGAAACTTTAGCTGTACCGGCGAGGGCACCACGGAGTGCCCTCAAAATTTTATATTCACTAAAATTCAGTGCATCTGACGATTTTATGCCCTAATCAATCGATTTCCATCGATACATCACGTAGAATATGTATCCGAGATGTTCTTACAAATCGTTCGTTTCAGACCGTGAAACGGCCAAATATGATGTAAAAACTGTTTCTCTCGCCTTCAAACGCTTAAAAATGCTATTTCAAAGCGAAATACGTGCGATTTAAGTGTTCCACGGAACTATAGCTGTACCAGCGAGGGCACCACGGAGGGCCCCCAAAACCTTGTATTCACTAAAATTCAGTGCATCTGATGATTTTATGCCCTAATCAATCGATTTCCATCGATACATCACGTAGAATATGTATCCGAGATGTTCTTACAAATCGTTCGTTTCAGACCGTGAAACGGCTAAATATGATGTAAAAACTGTTTCTCTCGCCTTCAAACGCTTAAAAATGCTATTTCAAAGCGAAATACGTGCGATTTGTGTATTTACAGTAACTTCCACGGAACTTTAGCTGTACCGGCGAGAGCACCACGGTGGGCCACCAAAACCTTGTATTCACTAAAATTCAGTGCATCTGATTATTTTATACCCTAATCAATCGATTTCCATCGATACATCATGTGGAATACTTCTCCGAGACGTTCTTACAAATCGTTCGTTTCAGACCGTGAAACAGACAAATATGATGTAAATACTGTTTCTCTCGACTTCAAACGCTTAAAAATGCTGTATCAAAGCGAAATACGTGCGATTTGAGTGTTTTACAGTAACTTCCACGGAACTTTAGCTGTACCGGCGAGGGCACCACGGAGGGCCTCCAAAACCTTGAATTCACTAAAATTCAGTGCATCTGATGATTTCATGCCCTAATCAATCGATTTCCATCGATACATCACGTAGAATACGTGTCCGACATTTTCTTACAACTCGTTCGTTTCAGACCGTGAAACGGCCAAATATGATGTAAAAACTGTTTTTCTCGCCTTCAAACGCTTAAAAATGCTATTTCAAAGCAAAATACGTGCGATTTGAGTGTTTTACAATAACTTGCACGGAACTTTAGCTGTACCGGCGAGGGCACCACGGAGGGCCCTTTAAACCTTGTATTCATTAAATTCAGTGCATCTGATAATTTTATGCCCTAATCAATCGATTTCCATCGATACATCACGTAGAATACGTTTCCGAGATGTACTTACAAATAGTTCGTTTCAGACCGTGAAACGGGCAAATATGATGTAAAACTATTTCTCTCGCCTTCAAACGCTTAAAAATGCTATTTCAAAGCGAAATACGTGCGATTTGAGTGTTTTACAGTAACTTCCACGGAACTTTAGCTGTACCGGCGAGGGCACCACGGAGGGCCCCCAAAACCTTGTATTCACTAAAATTCAGTGCATCTGATGATTTTATGCCCTAATCAATTGATTTCCATCGATACATCACGTAGAATATGTATCCGAGATGTTCTTGCAAATCGTTCGTTTCAGACCGTGAAACAGCCAAATAAGATGTAAAAACTGTTTCTCTGGCCTTCAAACGCTTAAAAATGCTATTTCAAAGCGAAATAAGTGCGATTTGAGTGTTTTACAGTAACTTCCACGAAACTTTAGCTGTACCGGCGAGGGCACCACGGAGGGCCCTCAAAATTTTGTATTCACTAAAATTCAGTGCATCTGACGATTTTATGCCCTAATC